>SKCR01030477.1:0-97003 GCA_019454045.1 Zanthoxylum bungeanum | reverse complement strand
AATTACATGCAAGGATTTGTAACAAAAATAGTAGACATGATGAAATCAGAAAAGCTCTTTGCTTCACAAGGAGGTCCAATTATACTATCACAGGTAATGAAAATTAATTGTAGGATATTTATTCCGGGAAATCTCCATGAAAGAACCTGAGGAGGAGGAACAAATATTAAAAATTTCATGACCTTGTAAAATTGTTGCATGCAGATAGAGAACGAGTACCAAACAATAGAAGCAGCTTTCCATGAGAAAGGGCCGCCTTATGTTCGTTGGGCTGCCAAAATGGCAGTGGATCTTCAGACTGGTGTGCCCTGGGTTATGTGTAAGCAAGATGATGCTCCTCATCCTGTGGTTAGTTCTTTACCTTTATATATTTATTTATTTATTTACCATTGAGTTTGGAAGTTCTTTTTAAGATATCAAAAGCGCAGATAAATGCTTGCAATGGAATGAGATGTGGAGAAACATTCAAAGGACCAAACTCGCCTCATAAACCATCAATTTGGACTGAAGATTGGACAAGCTTGTATGTTACTTATTATTTCTTTTTTTATTTTCCTAAAATTTAACCCAACTTATGACTTTTCATTTTTATCTTTGAAGCTATCAAGTATGGGGAGGGAAACCATACATCAGATCAGCACAAGATATTGCATTTCATGTTGCATTGTTCATTGCTAAAAAAGGAAGCTATGTAAATTATTATATGGTATGATATTCTTCAACTCTACTCGTCATCAAATTGTTTCTCTCTCCTTCTAATAATTTGTCGTGTCCAAGTGTTAACTTTTTTTAGATTCTACTTATAGCGAGAGTCTTATGCAATAGGTACGATATTTTCTAATAATTTGATTTCATGCACAGTATCACGGAGGAACTAACTACGGTAGAACAGCAGCGGCATTTATGATAACAAGTTACTATGATCAAGCTCCTCTGGATGAGTATGGTACATATATTTCTTCAAAACCAATCTTAGAATCACATGCATAAAATTGTATTAGATGGATTTTAATGTGTAGTTAAAAACATTTATTTGATAATTTCAGGATTAGTTAGGGAACCAAAATGGGGTCACCTGAAGGAATTACATGCTGCAGTAAAGTTGTGCTCAAAGCCTTTACTTGCTGGAGCACAAAAGAATTTCACTCTGGGTCAATTACAAGAAGTAAAAAAATGTTTCATTATGAACTCTTCGAAATATTTTCTATAATAATTTTTGTATCTTTGATGTAAGTTATGTTTTGGGTTTGCTCTTTCAAGGCATATGTTTTTGAAGAAAATTCAGGAGAATGTGCAGCATTTCTGGTAAATAATGATGAGAAAAAAGCTACAACAGTTCTCTTTCAGAACATATCATATGGCCTGCCTCGAAAATCAATAAGCATTTTACCAGATTGCAAGACGGTAGCTTTCAACACAGAAAAGGTGAGGCTCAAAGCCACATCCATTTTACTCTACAGCATTCGTATTCAACAATATATGGCCCCCAGGGGCTTGACTGAGTGGTAATTTTCTTTGGTTCAAATCCTAGGGAGGTATGAGATAATAAATTGATTTTAGGCTTTGCCCACTCTCCTGCTTCAAAAAAAAAAAAAAAAAAAAAAAGAAAAGAAAAAAGACATAGAATAACAACTTTGATATGCTCTTTCAACTTTCTACATTTTCAACTACAATGAACAAGGATATCCGGCAATGTACTATTTTTACTTGCTTCCTGTCCAGGTAAGCACGCAATACAATCAAAGATCAAAGACACCAAACCATAAGTTTGATTCAGTTGAAAGATGGGAAGAATACAGAGAAACTACTCCCACCTTCGACGAGACTTCATTAAGAGCAGAAAGATTGTTAGATCAAATTAGCACAGCAAAGGATGCATCTGATTACCTTTGGTATACTTTTAGGTAATCGCAATTAATGGCTAGAAGTGGTTGATGTTAACAAAAATGTCAGCTGGAATTGACTGAGCATTATGATCAACTGACTCTACATGCTTGCATGCAATGTCTTGTGTAAATTCAGGTTTAACCACAACTCCTCTAATGCTCAAGCTCCACTAGATGTGCAATCCCATGGCCATGTTTTGCATGCATTTGTCAATGGAGAATACACAGGTAAACTCCTATATGCTTGGAGAACTTTCAATATATTATCTTAGCAAGGCTTTCCCGAAGAATGCTAGTTCACACTATATCACAAATTTGTTTTTGTTCAGCCCATATAAAATTGCTGTGGGTAATACTTTTAATTTTTTTGCACCATCACATTTTTACAAGCTTAAATGTTGGCTTCACTCTGCTGGTCTCTAGGATCTGCTTATGGAAGTCATGACAATGGAAGTTTTACCCTGAAGCACACAGTTCATTTGAGAAAAGGGATAAATGATGCCGCCTTACTGAGTGTGACTGTTGGATTGCCGGTACTTGCATCAATTCTCTTTTCTTCTCTAATAATGACATGCATCTTAACAAGGCTGACAAATTTACCAGGAATTATCTAAGTGATTTTATTCTTAATTAAAGGATTCAGGAGCATATCTAGAGCGAAGGATTGCCGGAGTACATAGAGTGAGAGTTCAGGACAAATCTTTCTCCAACTATAGCTGGGGCTATCAGGTAAGTGCCTCCAAGTGACCGAGGTTTATTTCATAAACTACATGTTATGCGCTTCACATTTTTTCTAAATATATGTTTTACAATTCAATAATCATGTTTCAACATAACCTGACCAATATCCAGCATTCATTGAACTCAACCCTTTTCTTCTGTCTCATAAGAATACTTGGTACTGATATTACTTTGTATTTGGATGAAGGTTGGGTTAATAGGAGAGAAGCTAAAAATTTATTCCAATCTGGGATCAAATAAAGTACAATGGAGAAGATTCAGAAGTCCTACTCGTCAACTCACATGGTATAAGGTATCAAAACTAGTTTTTTTTTTCCCTAATGCATGCTTAAGTGGAGGTCTCGTGTTTTCTGTGCAAAACATAAATAGAGGAAAATTCAATCTTAAAAAATATGAAACACAAATAGACTAACCTTTGGTTTTGATGCTGATTGGCAGACTGTATTCCAAGCCCCTCCAGGAAATGATCCTGTTGCACTGAATCTTAATTCAATGGGAAAGGGTGAAGCTTGGGTTAATGGCCAAAGCATAGGTCGATATTGGGTCTCCTTCAAAACCTCTAAAGGGAGTCCTTCACAGTCATGGTATGCAGTAAATACAATGAGTCAATGATTTCTATCCAGATTCTGGGGAGTAACTTATTTCTGATGTATCATAAATGCTTCATGCAATGTTAATACAGGGCCATTTCTTTATTTTTTTTATTTTTTTTTGTCAAAATCTGGCAAACATGAACAGAATCAAAATACGTGAACAATTAGGAGTTTGAAATTTTTTTAAACCTCCTGTCAATAGAGGTTTTTAATGAATTTTAAAATCACCAAGATCTGCATGACTTTTGACCAAAAGATATTGAAAATCATGTTATTAACCTTGATAATTACTCAACAAAAAATCATCCAAGCAGTTGGTACCTGGCCTTTCACATTTGCCACAACCACAAATTTAACCTAAACCGAATTACTGGTTGGTATGCCTTTTTTTCAGGTACTATGTACCTCGAGCTTTCATGAAAAGCACTGGCAACCTCTTAGTTCTGCTAGAAGAAGGAAAAGGTAACCCTCTTGGCATTACTGTGGACACTATTGCAGTTAGAAAAGTATGCGGCCATGTCACCAATTCACATCCACCTCTGCTGAGTTCCTGGTTAAGGCAAAAACAAGGAGGAGATACAGATATAAAGAAGCTTGACATAAGGCCAACAGTTCAGCTCAATTGTCCTCTAGGAAAGAACATTTCCAATATCTTATTCGCAAGCTTTGGAAACCCAAACGGTAACTGTGAAAGATATGCCATGGGGAGCTGTCATTCATCTCATTCTCGAGGCATTGTAGAAAGAGTAAGTATCTTTCTATATGACTATAGAATTATTTTCATTCCGTACCACTACATCTCCTATTCTTCTTTAACTGGATTACGAAAGCACGATGATCTCGTCTATGTGATCGAGTACAGTAAGATCAGTCGTAGAAGAAAATAAAGCCACACTTCTTGGGGGACGTTCTACAATGAATTGCAAAAACACATCTTTAAGCCACAACATTTTAATAGCTTGAGACTTACCTCAAGCAGAAGTCAAAAGCTATGTTACATGCATTTGAAGTAAATACTTTACACACATGGTGTATATTCACTTCAATATTGAATGGTAAAATTTTATTGTGTATGATATGCAGGCCTGTACAGGGAAGCAAGGATGTTCAATTCCCCTTTCAAGCCAATATTTTGGTGGTGACCCATGTCCAGGCATCCATAAAGCTCTGTTGGTCGACGCTCAATGCACATGATAAATGAGATGTTCTACACCAGTTGTAGGAAGAAGTATGAATGAACATTAGAATTGACCGACCTCAACTCGTAATTAAAAAATGTATATGCCAGGCATATATATTTTGGTGCATCATCATTGAATAATAATGAGAAGCAAATCCAAGAATTAGTTAGATTGCAATTATTGTCAGTTGTTAGCAGAGAAATGCCTACAGATAGGAGAACTACCTCATAATTAATGAATAACAGACAATACCCATTATCAAATTGGTTGGTAAAATTTGAAAAATGAGTAACAGAAATAAGGAATGTAATAATAAAAGAACGAAAAAGAAAGTAAAATTAAAATAGCCCAGACTCTATTGTATTGATAACAAAAATAAACAATAAACCACTCATTGTGCACTCCTAGCTCTAACAACAGGACAATTTCTGTTATATATCAATAAATCAAGCCTATTTAGATACTTTTCTCCAACACAGGGGGAAAAAAAGAAGGATCCGTAAAGGGCCTGAGAATATACTCAAAAGCAACATGGGGAGCCATTTGGTTTTTGCATCACCCTGCAACAATTGCTTCAAATTTCACAATCTTGAGGGACAGAAATGGTGTCAATAGACCTTGGCAGAGGGCTAAATCCCATATACCCTGTCTTGAAGTACAAGGTTTCAGTAATTTTAGTTTATAGCTTCAGCTACTGTTGCATGCTTCTTTTTCCTCTCTCTTAGCAGATTTATTCTCTGAGAAAGCGCAAAAATTTGATGGTAGGATAGCCTTTTGTGAAGGTAATTCTGCAATGAAAAGTAGAGTTTGTGCCCAGCCAGCATATTTTCCATATTTTCTCACAAATGCCTCTGCAACACAGCTACTGAGTTTAGGTGTCAAACGAGCACCTGCAAGCTCAGGAAGGAGGTATCTTGTTGCAATCTTGCCCAACCTCAAAAAGAAGAATAATTCCACGTCAGAACTTCATGAATTTAAAGAAAAGGAAAAAAAATATAAATAAATAATGCAAGTGCATATATATATATATATATATATATATATATATAAAAGGGAAATTTTCAATGAACCACCTCTAATTAGGTGAAATACAAATGACTTCTAAGGATTTCTGACAATAACACTACAACACCTTGAGTTTATATTTAGTATCACAAAACTATTTTTCCATTAATGATGATAAGAGGATGATGACGTCATAAAAATATTTATGTCAAACTGCCATATTAAATTTATATTGTGAAAGGAAATTATCTTTGCACCACTTCTAGTTAAGAAAAATGATTTGTGCACCACCTCAAATTTTAGTAAATTATCTTTGCACCGTCTTCAATTAGGTGAAAGTACATTTAACCACTGTCATAAAAAAACAAAAATTTATTGGGCCCCCGTTTAATACCCATTTACATGGCCCATCCAACCAACGTGTATAGAAATACTTGTACTCGACCCCAAGGTATCGAGCCTCCATGGGCCTCATCCCAAAAGAATTTTATCATCTATATGCATTATTATCCTCAACATGCTTGAGTCAGCCTGTCACTAGGGATGGCAAAAACCCAAGCCGGGTTTTGATAAAAACTAATTTTTAATACATGCAACCACTATCATAAAAAACACAAAAACATATAATGGGCCCCTGTTCAATACCCATTTATATTGTCTGTCCAACCAACGGGTATAGAAAATTGACTCAAACTCGAGCCTAACGAATAGAGCCTCCGTGGGTCCATCCTGAGGGGATTTTAGCCATCCTTATACATTACTATCCTCAACATGCTTGAGCCGGCCAAACAATATAGATGGCAAAAACCCAGGTCGGGTTTTAAAAAACAACTAATTTTTAATATATTTTAATGCTTAAATTTTTTTTTTAAAAAAAATAAAAAATATATATAATTTTTAGTGGAAATCTGAATTGGACCTTAAAATTTTAGTTAAAATGTATATATTTAGAATTAAAAAATATATTTCCTAATTTAAAATGAAATAATTTGCTAAACTAGAAGTGATGTAGAGATAATTTGCTAAACTGGAGGTGATGCAGAGATAATTTTATAAGTCGGCTGTGAGACCTACAATGTTTTATGGAACATAATATTGGGCAATAAAGCATCAATATGTTTAAAAAAGAAGGTAGCTGAGATGAGAATACTTAGATGGATGTATGAGTAAACAAGGGAAGACATGATTAGAAATGAAGAAATTAGGAAGAAAGTGGGTGAAGTACCTATTGAGGAAAAGATGAGAGAAACTCGACTAAGATGGTTTGGGCATATCCATCGTAAACGTTTAAGTGCTCTAGTAAGAAAAAGCGACCAAATAATGCTGTCAATCTGTCAAATGTCAAGCAAGGTAGGATAAGGTTTAAGTTGACATGCAAAGAAATCATAAAAGAGACTTAGGTTTTATAGAGCTTGATAAACAATGATCTCAAATAGAACACAATGGCGTCAAAAGATCCACATAGCCGACCCCAACTAATAAGAAAATACTTTGTGTGGTTTGGTTCGGTGAATAATGCAAGCACAATATGTTTAGACCATCTCATAGGCACCAAAGCCAA
This sequence comes from Zanthoxylum bungeanum, assembly GCA_019454045.1. Lineage (NCBI taxonomy): Eukaryota > Viridiplantae > Streptophyta > Magnoliopsida > Sapindales > Rutaceae > Zanthoxylum > Zanthoxylum bungeanum. The sequence continues at coordinate 90,036 of SKCR01030477.1, read as the reverse complement.
TGATACTAATTTAGCGTAAACTAGGCAAACAAGAGAATATGATGTTAAACTTGTGCAGCATACCTTCCAGACATGTGTATCAACAGGAATGGCTGAATGCTGATCAAGAGAGAATAGAGCTATGCAGGCTGCCACCTTAGGCCCAACTCCTGGTAAAGTACAGAGAGCATCAATCACCTCCTGGATATCCAATTTACGAAGAGACATGAGCCACTCAGTACCTCCACCATGCTTTGATTGCAAAGCATCTACTGTACCAGTTACGTATTTGGCCCTGCTCACCCACATCACGAACAAAAATCATTTATCGAGTTTGCATATCAGATTAGATGTCACCTAAGGACTCACATGTTATAGAATATCAAAATCCAAGAAAAAATTGAGATTTTCAGAACTTCACATATGCAGCACCCGAAAAATATAGGCAAGAGTAGCTTATAAGTATTGGGAGTATAAGCTACAAACTCAATGTCCATCATCTTTAATGGGGGTATACAGATTCTATACAGGGTGTGCTTACAATTGTTGTACTTCAGCTTAACTTCGAAAGCACAAGCCTCGGTTACTTATACTCAACATCTAGCCACGCCAATTTTTTGAAAACGAAAAAGAAAAAGAAAGCTTAAATAGAAACGAGGAGGAAACCTGTAACCAAAACCAGCACTTCTAAGCTCGGCCTCTGAAACCATTGCTAATCTTTCCAAAGATGGGAACTCATGAAACTGAAAACCCTCAACATTACCCAAATGATTCCCCAAACTCGACAAAAAATCCACCATTTTTGTAATCCTGGATATATTATTATTCGAAGAGCACAAGAACTGAAGCAAACACTCAACCGGTTGCTGCCTCAGAACCCGGGCACCCGCCAAATAGTTGGCAAGCTCAGCAAACCGAGAATCCGAAGCCGAAAAATCCTCCCAGAGCTCGGTGAGGGAAATACCCATGTTGAGAAAATCCAGGAGAGCCGATTTGGCAGCGGGTTCTGAAGGGGAAGTGTGGATGTGGTAACAAACGTCGCCGTTTTGGAGGTGCTTAAGGGAAATTAGGTGGGGCCCGACGGGGCCGGTGTATTGGAGAGGGCCAGTTTGTTTCCAGCGGAAGGTTTGGCCGGTGGGGAATGTGAGGGGTAATGAGAGCTCTGATTGGGCCAGGTTGAGTGAGATCCATTTTGAGGGTTTTCTGGTTTGTGGGTTCAACGGAGTTGACGGTGTGAGTCTTGCCTTTTTCCTCGGTGAGGGGGAGTTCTTTAGCGACGTCATGATTAATTTTGGTCCCTGATTGTGGAGAGATTGGGGGATGTGAGACATGGCCAATTACAAAATTGTACTTGTCTCCAAGGGGGAAAAAATTTATTACGGGAGCCAACCTCCCGTTCAATCTAGATGGTTGAATTTTTGATCCAACAATCCAGATATAAAGAAATAAAAAAAATAATTAATTTCGTTTATATTTTACTACTGAACACCTGACATGTGGCACTGGTATCGGAGCCCCCGGCGAAAAAAGTATATCAAAGTCCTACTTTTAACTATTTGTAAAGAAAAATGCTACACTTACATACAATCTCACTAATAAAAATTACACCCCTCTCACTGTAGCTACAGTAATTACTGTAGCTACAGTGAGAGGGGTGTAATTTTTGTTAGTGAGATTGTATGTGTGTATATTATTGCTCTTTTGTAAATTTTATGGTGGTTATTATAGTACTCAGAGGTATCAAATATTTTTGTGTTATAAAAATATTATTTTAAGTATTAAACATGTAATTTAAATCATTAAATATGAAAACTTTATTCATAAATATGAAATTAGATTTATGTTTTCAAAAATTTCATGTTTATTAATAGAGTTTGCATATTTAATAGTTTAAGTTATATGTTTAATGATCAAATTTTATTTGTTCTATGATATGTATCTCTCTCTCTCTCTAAATAATATATATATATATATATATATATATACACTAAAAGACGGAAAGAAAATACGACCACTTTTATAACACAAACAATGTAATCAACTCAATTAATCGGTACTAATAATAAAGATCAAATTAAAAGTTAATGTTTGTATCAAAATAGGTTTAAGTCCACGTGAACGATATTTGAAGAATATATGGGTTTATATGATAAATGAGATAGAGATATAATTTATAGTATCATCCAAATCATAAGAGATTGAGATGACAAAGAGAGTTTAAATTTAATTATTTTTTAACTATAAATACAAATAATGAGGAGATAGAGAAGACACAACACAAATGTCATTGTAATTCTTTTTCAATAGTAAAACTAGTCTTATTTTTCTCGCTTGCACGGAGGCTAAAGTGCCCAACCACTTAAATTTGTGTATTTCCTTATTATCTGTGAAGGCAACTCATATTGAAATGAAGTGCAAAGCTCTACCAGCATCAAGTTGAATCAGCCGCGTTAGCATGCTAATATTGACAAATCAGCACTAGTTATTTCCAAATTTATAATGCTTCTCTGTTTGGTATTCTGTTTAGAAATATATTGTATATTAGCTGGAAACGTATTAGGTGTTAATTATTATTGTACCGAAGGGAGCAATAATTGAATTTATAAAAAAATATATCAATCATGTGAGTGGATCCCACATGCATGAAAAGAAAATAATAAAAAAAAAATTAGAATTGACTATTTACATAATGAATGTCGTGCCTATAAATAGCTTCATTTCATTATTTTCTTTTTTCCATTCTCAACCAAATCATATGTATTTTAAGAGAGATAAATATTGTTTCTACTTAAGAGTTTGTGAGAGAGTTGTATGTCTACTATTCTAAGAGAGTGAGATTGTTCACTCTTTGTGTTTAGAGAGAAGTTGTAAAATTCTTTTCAGTATAGTGAAATCCTTCTATATTTGCCCGTGAATGTTTCCCTCACACTGAGGCTTTTACCACATTAAATATGTATCTCATTGCTTTATTTTATTGTTAATATTTATTGTAGGGTAAGCCTTCTAATTATTATTGTATTGTTATATGATAGGCATCGCCTTCTAAACTAACAATTGTTCTCAGTTTCACTTTACTTGCGTGTCAGATTCAGCCTACGATCACCTAACAGTGATATCAGCGCTTCAGGTTCAGGGTTATTGTTCACGGAGACTATTAACAGAGATTGTTCACATATACGGTATAGTATTATTCACGTATATGGTACTATTCATGTATACATTACTGTTCACATATACGATCATATTCATGGTGAAATAGTAAAAGCCGGTTCAAATGAGAAGCTGATCATAATCAGAAACATGACAGGAAAGTTCGAAATTGAGAAGTTCAACGGGAGTAACTTTTCCCTATGGAAACTTAAAATAAATGCAATCTTAAGAAAAAACAATTGCTTGGCGGTAATTGGAGAGAGACCAAATGGAATTACTGATAAAAATGGAAGGATATGGATGACGACGATATGGGCAACTTGCATCCAGCCTTAGCATGTTTTGTGTTATCTAGCGTTGCAGAGAATGGGACTGCAAAAGAGATTTGAGATGCACTTAATAAATTGTACGAGGTCAAGTCACTACACAACAAGATCTTCTTGAAGAAGAGACTTTACACTATTCAAATGAGTGAGTCCACATCCATGACGGATCACACCAATAACTTGAATATATTATTTTCCCAATTCATTGTGTTGGATTATAGTATATCTATAAATGAAAGTGTAGAGATTCTACTTCAAAGTCTACATGATTTGTACGATCAATTTATCATCAACTTGACAAGTAATGTTGTCACTAACAATCTAGTCTTTGACGAAGTTACAGCAGCTGCTTTGGAAGATGAGTCTAGGTATAAAAATAAGGAAGACATATCATCTAGATCACAACAAGCAGAAAGCATTATCGATGACAAGAGGGAGTGTTGGGTTTCTTTAAGGTCCCAAAGATCAATTCAAGCAATGAAAATACATGTGTGAATACATCAAAGAAGTTGCGGAATACTTACATTGATCGGTTGAGCGATGCGACGAACACAAAAACTTCAAGCTCCCCTCCATGGTGTCCACGGCAGTGGACTGTTTTTGCTCTCCAATTTTTCGGTCATGTCCTCCTTCAAAATCCAAGCTTTGGCTAGTGATTCCATGCACACATGTGGGTATCCCTATCACCTTCGCAAGACTCCTAAAGCGTGCTAGTACTCCGGAAATTTTGAGCAAAACTTCCTAATCTTCTCCTTCATTTCACGGCCAAACTAGAAATTTTGAGGAAGAAGATGGCCCAAGGCCGAGAGGTAGGGGAGAAGAAAGAGAGAAGAAAAATGTGTTTTGGTTTTAGGTTAATTGATTTCCAAAATCAATTAAAACATATACCACTTTTCATTTTCAAAAAAGTCAAAGCAATAATGCCAACCAACTCCATCAATTATTCACATCACTCATGACAAGTTGTCAAATCACTCAAAGTGACTAGACATCACATCAATCGATTGACTAGTGATTTGACGCTTGATGTGACTTGTGGACCGCACTTAAATTCGCAATGCGAGTGCGCCCGCAAACACTTCCGGGCTCGGGTTCGCTAATTCCAAATTAACGAATTTTCCGTTGCGACGTTATTAAATAATTATACCTAGCAAAATTATTATTCACGTCGCTAATGAATTAATTCTAAATTAACTCGTTCGCCCGAATTAAAATCTAATTTCAATTCCGCGTCGAAATCCAATTTCGTATAATATATCGAATATATTAATTTATCGATTAATTCCAAATTAATCGTTTTTCTCTCTTTAATAAATATTTTATCCCAGATAAAATATCTCCGTAATTAATCCCAGATTAATTTTTCTCTCTCATCTAATTAATCCCAGATTAATAAAGTGTGAGTCATACGTCATCGGTGAATCTTCGGGAAGCGACCCATGAGATCCCCGGATATGTTGGCAGTAAATACGGTCGTCGGAATATCCGAACACGTACATACCTAGTACTACGTTTTTACCGATTTACAAGACATGGTTGGCTTGTAGCAAAGCATCATGCCTACCCAATTCTCAAGAAATATCCTTACTGGAATATGTGATCTATATCAGGCGTAGTATACGTAGTATTGCGTATTTCGATCCAACATCAGATGTCACGTGCAAGGCCTGGGGCTGAAATTGTGTCTGCCCCGTACGAAGCACATATCGGATCTCTGGTAACTAGTCTCTATATCGGATAATCATGAGCTAGTCATATTATCCGATGACTGTAGTACATAAGAGAACCAGTTCCGTATCCTACGTGATCATAATCTCCACTATGACTGGAGTGATACTTCCGTCTTGACATCACACCCAATACACTACGATTCTCAATATACCCAGAAGAGGCGTACACAGAACCTGTTAAAGCCCTGGACGACCAAAACCAAAGTATATTGATTGTCGCAAGTATTAGCGGTGCAAGTCTCAGGTTAAGACCAAATACACCTACCCTGATTCGGACTTCCATAGACACATAGTCATACTACCAATGGAATTCCGATGGATCTATCCAGAGCGAAGCTGTTTCCCGTACCATCGATAAACACAACCTCCTATTACACTTGCATGAGTATCCTATACCCAAATATATAAGAACTATGCCGTTATGCTCCCACAACGCGCATAAGTGTAATACTAGTCTATTCCGCATTATCGATGTCCTGTCTCGATAATACTACGACTAGGGATATTAATGATTAAACCTTTATGGATTGATACTGTCTCATATCATCTCAATCCGGAACTAATCATATGGACCTTCTATCATTTATACATCTTAGTAATCTAATTACAAATGACAGAATAGCAATTTCCTTTATCACATAGTTAATTTGTAAAACAACACCGTGATCTGTACAAATAGTGTTGTTATTGGTCATAACTATCCAACAGGGAGATCAACAGAACGTGCACAAGTGGGAGTCAAAATCATGGTAGATTGAAATCAAAAAGTAAGAAGAATATTAAATGCTACAATTGTGGCAAGAAAGGGCACGTCAAAAAAGATTATTTGAAAACTGAAGAATGGTGCAGAAAAAACTTATATTGCAACAAAATCTCAAGGAGTGTTTCAAGTACTTATGAAGAAGGTGGCGCACTTTACAGTAAAGTAACTGTTGGGGTTTTAGCGCGGGCGCAATGGAAGCGCGCTTTTCAGGAGAAATCGCAACTTTAAAAACTTTTAAAATTACCAAATAAATTAATCAATATCCAATATGAATAATTCGTTCATATTTCACCAAAACATATTTATTCGATATCAAATAACGACATAAATAGGTTAAAAATGTTGCGAAACTTTTACGAAACGTTTTTCCGTAAAATTGCATAAAATGCGTTTTTGTTCGAACAGACCAACCAATACATATGAGGGCTGCCCAAGTCAGCCCCAATAGTACTTGAATAGTTCATGGGCTGCCTAAACATGGGCAAATTCACTGTTTGGACAGCGGACATCCGGTAAGCCCAAAACTCACCCTGTAACGCGTTTTTCACCGTTTTCTCATATTTCAACTCCGAAATAATTTCTGGCAATTGTTCCAATGCTCAAAATACATCTAAAATATTTATACAACACCAAAATCACAGAAATTCCAGATCTGATTTGGTAACTAAAAATATCATTTTTCATGCTTTAAATCTAATTTTCTCAACATTAATCATATTAATACTCGCACCAACCAAAGCCACCACAAATGAAGAACTCATGAACAATTCTAGGAGTTGCAAGAGTGGTCATAACACTCTAGAATGACAACAAGTCATCAAATGACAAAATTGAACTAATATTACAATAATATTATCCAATATAACTTCACACATGCATCTAGCCTCCAAATCCATCCTCCTAATCAAAAAGCCCAAAACTATAAGAAAGGAAGAAACCCTAGAACTATTATAAATATTTAAGAACAAGAAACAAGCTTTCTATGTTTAAGATTATTGAAGATTACCTCCAAATCTTGTAATTTCCTTAAACTTTTTCTTGAATTTCTTCACTTTCTTCCTTAACTCTTCAAGAAAATTTTGGGAGCTTTTTTCATGAGAGGTTCGGCTAAGGAGGTGAATGAATGAAGAAAATAAATTTTTCTAACTTAAAAATGAGGCTTGACCGACTTACGAAGGGTAAAATGGTCATTTGGTTATTTTAATCAAATTAAATAATAATAAGCTTTAAGTTGACAAATCCAATTTATAAACTTTAAGCTTAATAAATTCATGCCACATGTAACCAATAATAATCAAACATATTGCATAACATTTATGTAATATTGAAATAATTTAATTATCTAGATATTTAACATTTAAACACCTAAATAATTAATTAATACGATTATTATTATATATGTATTTTTATTTACATTAAATAACAAATACATATATTAATGGCATGTGTCAAAATCTCATTTGACAATTAATTAATATGTATCAAATCAAATCTTGTATCAAATACAAATACATAAATTATCCATTGACCGAAATGCCCATAATGCATGTATTTTCGTTTAACCGTTTAAACAACTCGAATTAACTCATTTAATTCGGTGAAGTATTATGAATAATCTATATTATTCATAACGTGTTGTCCAAGTGCTCAACAAGTACTCTTCATATTGTGGGACTCTCTAAGTTTAGGTTTATCTATCACAGAATCTAATTTTGTGTCCATAATTCACCCACTAATGAATTATGACGACCACAGATAATCTCGCTAAACTATGCATGTCAAGATCATTGCATACGTATAATCCCTCCGTCATAAACAATCAATATTATACCGAGGATATATATAAGAACGTCAAATCCCTAAGATATAATATAGTCGAATTTTAAATTTATGATTTCTAAATAACAATCGGAACTCGCTTCCGAAGTATACCACGGTCATGGATTTACTAGAACGCAAATACGTACATGATACTTATGCCCTGTACACAGGAATGACAGATTCTATCTGATACTCACAGGATATCATGAGCATCAGTCAACACCCAACGAATAAGTGAAGGTCTGATCTAAATAGATCGATGACGTGACTGCCATCAAAGTATGAATGATAACTCATATATCCACATTGGTATCTCAAGTCGAATGACCACTATGCTACTCGACTCGAGAAGATTCCTATTGACGTTGGTGTACCATCTATTAGGAAATCTTCGGTGAGTCATTCAGTATTTATCAAATAAACACCTACACATATATACGAGTCTCCCAAGACTCATGGTTCATTGGGATAAACCATCGGACCAAGTCTCGATATACGACATGTACTAGTCTCAACGGATTTTACTAACCGACTTGTGTTAGTAAATCTTGACCAGAAACTTTATTTGACAATATACTTCTAGTAATGACACTTCCCAATATCAATTACAAACTACTTTGTAACTGCGAACTATAAAATATATTATCGGGTCTTTGTCTAATATATACATATCACTAAATCATATAGTTTCAATCTAATCGTGATTAGATCGAATATGTATATAAAAGCAAGAAGTACTATCATAAATAAGTAATATTATGGAAAAAAATGAATTATTCGTATTCATGAATCAGACATAAATACGATCCGAATTGGCACTCCGAGCACCAACCCTAACAATTTCTCGCACTTGCTCTAGTGCCAATCCACAGTATCATATACAAATCTAAATGTGTATCATATACGCATGGTCTTCAAGAGCTCACATAGTACTCAAGAGGAAGGCAATAACAAGTAGGTCAACTAAAACATATTGAGTTTGTCCAACAAACCCAATCGTTTCCCATAGCCTGCATCATTCACATATTGTATAACCTAAGTTATACATCAATATGACTCAGATGCGACATCAATATTGTGTTATTGCTACTGAGTTGTCTATGTATTTAGGGATCAAATCCAAATATTATGAGACAACTACAAGCACAACACTAATATCAAAACTTCTAATATATAAGGTCATTATGCAACTTCATAAGTCAATACTTCATAAGTTACAACTAATTCCACTAACATATTAAATTCATATGTGACACTCCTACTACATCTTTTCTTACTCTATATGATGTAGACTGTCTAACGTCACAATTAGACTCAAAACTAATCTGGCCCTAATGGTTGCAGATTATATTTTCCATGAATAAAAAAAACTCTCTCTTAATATCTCAAAGATAACAAAGAACTTGTTTCAAGACACATCTTATGATCTACAGCGTATCAAAATAACTCGTAACAATTACGATTAAACTGATGTATATAATCACACATAATATATCATTCATTATGGCATCAACCTATGATGCATAAATGACTAGAAATTTTAATCAATTTCTATTTTGACAAAGGAATCATCCGTTATGAAAGATGAATATTATATACAAGAGACACACTAACTGTTAAACAGTTATACTAATGGTCACATAGATAGTCTTGATGTGTCCTTTATTAGATCATATCTAATGCACGACTAATGGGAGTATCTCACAAATCTCTTGTTTTATATCATATATGAAACTTTATATCAAATATAACAGAGTCTACTCCCATTGCTTTCATGGAGAAAATAAGACTTAGGTAAATCTTTATCTCACAAACATCTCATTATTACATTAATAATGATAATGTCGTTAGAATATATAATACTAGAAATGAAATTGTACGCTCCCACTGACCCTGCTATCAAATATGTATTCTCTATGCTTTGATAAAATCAGACAATCTGACTATAATCCAAATTAGAGAACAAAATTTTTCAGAAAGTTCACTTGACTCTACAATAGGCTCCATAAGCTTGTATATCAAACTGTGATCTTAGTATAATACAAACTCCAAAGCCATTCTAGAATGAACTCTTCAAACAAAGAAATCACAATGGATCTGTTATTCGAAGAAACCATTCAGGAACGCCACTTTGTATTCCTACCTAAAATACATAGTTTAATATCAACATTAACTACAAATCTTTAATCGTTCAATTAGTGTGACTAGAGACAAGTTTCCTCAGAATCTACAATAGATTGCTGAGTATAACATTTCTCACTGTCATACTATAAAGGTCAAACCCTTAATAAGCTCACTTTGCTTTTGATGCGCAACCATTTGCACAATTTATGAACGATTCTTAACGCAAGCTCAATCAAGTTCCAAACTTGATCGTAGTAAGCTATGAACAATCTTAGATTTATGGTTTAATGCTAACTTCAAACATCGATATCAAATATCGCTCCCTCTGCAAGTTATAGGATAATTTTCTTCGATGAGAAAACAACAGAACCATTAAGTATCAAATAATTCGCAAATGATTTTGACATCCTATTGGACTTATATAGAAGCTGTCTAAGGGTATTTTCATCTTATTAATTATGTAGTTCTATTTATAGTTTATCACTCTCACATTTGACTTCAATAAGTCAAGTCTTTTCTACAGCGGTCAACATCTGATGTTACACACCAAGTAATAAAATAATTTTATTACTCGGAATCGTATAAAAGATATTATGTCAAATAGAATTCAATATTCTATTAAAATAAATAAATGATAAACTTTTACTCGTACCTCCGAGGCGAAGTACTTTCAATTATATAACCATTATATAAAAGAAAGATTCAAATCTCAAACTTTTAAAGATTCAGATTTTTTACTTATACATATCATATATATAACTATAGAAACAAATGGAACCTTAATTAAAAGGATGAATTAGTTTTACCAGAGCATATCCCCAAGAGTATTGAAACTAATTTGGTAACACTCAATATCAAACTAACAAAATCATATAAGATTCGATTTCTCTCACTGACCAATTCCATCACGATGGAATCGTAGAAGAATAATATTCAGCAAGAATCACATTCGTTGAATAATCTTAGAACTGATTGCCATAAATTCACATGTTTGATCGCATCAAACTTCTTTGAACAATTCAAAGACTCATGATGAATTTTAAAGATATAGTTTTCAAAACTTCAGATCGAAAATCTTTGAACCATTTAAAATATTCTATCCGAGTTTCATCAGAAACATATTAAAAGTTCTCGAACTATTCAAGACGTTCAATATGTGTTCTTTTAGAATATGTAACTAAGTCATGACAATTCATTAACTAAGTTACGAATTAAAGAAAATTGTCTAAGGTAATTTCTAATTCATTAAACTACATACATCTAATTTATTAGTTTACTAAATCTTGTGGTCCAACGACGATCATTGGTTAAATAAGATTTAATCACATCTTGAATACAATATTCATTAAATGGATAAGGATATATGGTGTGATCTCGTATCAGACCATCCTTTGCCATACGGAATAAACATAGAATGCTTATGTGATAAAATCTCACAAAGCACTATTCTAAGTTATTTAGTTAACCGAATATTTTTCTTAATGTTTATCTTTTCATCAATGACACTACTAGTCATCTTAAAATATGATATAACTGTTTATAAAGAACAAATAACTATCCAATAGTCGCAAGTTCTGATATCAAATATCAAAATAATTATTAAATAATATTTTATATAACTAGACGGGAGATCTGGTATCCAATACCTATAATTGTCGTATTGTGAGAATAGATATTCTCAACACACAACTATACACATCTTCTTTCTTTAGCTTTATAATTTGCCTTCAACTATTCACAACAATTGCAAATAAATGATTAGCAAATTGTGTCAGACACATTACCTCTAAAGGTCATTAAAGCCAAGAAACGTCATTATCAGATAAAAAAATACCTAATGAGGTTTTCTTAATGTCAGTCAAGAATCTCGAGACATTAACTAATTCACGTCAATTCTGTTGGGGCAGTTGTGGAACCCCTAGGGTTGAATCGGTGCCCCGAGCAGCGGAAATGGGTCTAACCCATGGATATCAAGTATGGGTGTAATTTTAAATCATTTAATGAAATAATATATTCCATTACGAGTATATAGGAAAAACTCGGGGCTGAATCGAAGTCCAGAAACTAAAAAACGAAGCAAAACAAAATTCCCGCGTGCACTACAATTTCAAATGATTCAGCTCACTTTCCAGTGAGCTGAAGCAATTATGGTATTTTACCCTAATTATTTCCGGTCTTTCCTAAACACTTCAAAAACACCCAAAATTAATTTTTAATTTCAAAACCAACATCAACACATGTTATAGAATAAAAATCAAGTTTTTCAAAATATCAAATATTTTTCCAAAAATATAAATTTATTCTAAATACTCATTTGCGTAAATTTTGAATCCAATACACAAACCATTTTAGAATCCCAATTAGAAATGTCTCATGAACAATTCAGTTCACCTAAAGGTGGTCAAGTGAATCTATAATGGTAGCCATAGCTCTAAGCTTTAATCTAGAGTTCCAAACTCTTATTAATTGTTCCATATCGAACATTAACATCTTTGACCTAAATTATAAGCATGTTGTGTTTATACTTCTAAAGTATCCTAACACAATTGATTAGCCTTATTCAACATTAAGCTATGTGATCATGCATCTAATACACAAATAAACATAGCTTAGGAGAAGATCAAACTTTACCTAGTAAGCTTGATGCAAGATCCAATCTACCTCTCCTTTTTTGAAATTGTTGAAGAACCTCCAAGGTGTGCAAGCTTGACTTCAAGATCGAATCTTGTTTCCAATGCTTCCAAGCTTCACTTCAAGATCCAATCTTGATTTCTCCTAGATGAATTATTGTAGAGACCTCACAAGCTTCTCTAAACACTTCTCTAACTTAGGCTAATCTCTCTAAGAATTTGCTTATGTTTATTATTTTCTTGTAATTAAAACCTTCATAAAGCTTACTATTTATACCAAAACTTAGGCAATTTTTAATTAATAAAAGTTGCAATCAACTTTTAAGTGGACTTAATCTAATTTGTCCAAATATGTATAATTAGGTGTGACTAATCTCCATTGTCTCCCACTTTAATTTAATCCAATTAAATCAAGCCAAGGATTAGGAAATGGATTAGTTAAATGTTTGCCACATTGATTTAATCCAATTAAATCAAGCTAAAACCACCTATTATTACATACTTTCAATTACCATAATATCCTCAAATGGTAGAGATAATTATGATTTTATAATTAAGCCCTTGTGTAATTATTGAATTAATCCAATTAATTCAATTAGGTCAAAGTAAATAATCAATGTTATCCAATAACACTTGATTATTTTAGTTGATAATTATAATATCGGATATTATCTTTTATCAAAATTAATCGGCTACCCAAGTTCTTAACGAGTACACTTCATATTTGGACTCTCTAAGTTCAGACACGTTCGTCATATAAGCCTAGATATATGTACGTAATTCGACCACCTCCAAATTCACGAAGAAAATGAACGACCTTTCTGAACTATGCAAGTCGAGGTCATCACATATGTTTAACAATCCATCCATCGTAGGCTATCCGAGTTATGCTTAGGAAACATAGAATACACCGTCAAGTTTCCGAGACGCACATCTCATGTCGACATGTCCACGATTCTTCATAACTGATGCGATCCACCCTAGGTGATCGACTTTGGCTAAAGATTTAAGAATCATGACTTTACTAACATGGACACTTAAACCTCTTATGGTATACATATGGGCTGAAGGGTCATATCTTGCTTCGCACTTGATTACTGAGTGCATCGGTCCACACCCAACGAACATCTAGAGGCCAGACCATGAAAGGTTTTTGACATACATGGCATCAAAGTGTGGAGGATCTCACATAAAATCAATAATATCCTATAATCAAAGGATTACATATGCTACTCGACTCGAGGAGATTCCTATTGACGGTGGTGTGTACTTCCAACTATTAGGCATTGTCTGTGATTATTCAGTATTCGCTTAAACGAATACCCACATGTTTATACGAGTTTCAAAACTCATGGTACATCAGGTTAAACCATTGGAACTCTAATTCCAATATACGACATGTGCTAGTCTTCTAGGTTATAGGAATTCGACCGTATTCCAAAACCAACGACTAGGAATATTTACTTTAAGAATAGTTTACGCCTAGTGTCAAAACTATTCTAAGGTCAATGTCATTCTTAGCATATTTATACATCAATCTAATACGCATAATAACAATACCATTAAAAGGTATGAAATGAAAAATGTAATTATTTTATAAATAACTAATAAAATGTACAAATCAAATTGGCACTCCAAACACCAACTCCATCAAATTCTTAATGCACAAGAAACTATTCTCTCTAGAGAATTCTATCTTAAAACAGATATCTTTTTAGATTACCTATCATGACTTATTAACTAAGTCACTAACCATCTTGATTTTCCAAGAATATCGGAACAGCAGTTCCCGATGGTTTTGACTAATCTAACAATATACAAGCCTACTCTTAATCTAGAACATATTCTAGAAATATGCAACCATAAGGAAAGTCAGAAAATATATATATAAATATGCATGCAGTAGATTAAAAGTTCAATTCTATCAACAATATAGAATAAGGAAAACATAAGCGGCATTTTTCATAATATTACACACAGCTTTAGTTATGGATTTTTAACCTAGCAGTACCTCTCACTACTTTACGTAATACCATAATCCCCAACGGAAAATGGGAATCCAATAATTAAATTGAATTCCATAGTGAGAAGTGGACCCATGAATATATTTCGACTCACAACTTTGGCACGTTCTCGCCTATGTATATTCATAGGTAGACAACTCATTGTCAATCACACTCACTGTGATTCCTGATTTTGGTCATGACCATTTCTCGTTATAACAGCTTTGGCACATTCACAAGGAGGCGTATCAAGGCTTCACTTGTCAGTGACAAACTCAAGCTACCGATGTAGTCCTGACAGCTTTGGCACGTTCATGATTTTCACTTTCATTGAATTTATCTCTTATCATATAAGTTTTACTGGCGCAAATGAACTACCATCAGCCATAACTACAAAGCTTTGGCACGATACAGCTACAACATCAGGAAGTCATTTTCATCCGTACTGACAAGGCGGACCAAAAAATAAGTATTCCTAATACAAGTTACTATAATGCCTTATTTAAGCGGGATATTCCTAAAGAGGGGTTTACTCCACATCAAATGTAGATTTTAATCTAGATCAATTTCTCAATAGTTCAATTCTACATGGGAAAACATAACTTAACTTAACCATTAAATTTCCGTTATGGTTTCCATTAGCGTAGAACTGACAAATTAAGAAACATCTAAATTACATGCATGTGCAAATATTGAAATTGGATTATATATCATTTATCAAGCATTATAAATGTAATGGATGAAGGATCAACTGCTCTGATACCATTTTTGTTGGGGTTTTAACGCGGGCGCAGTGGAAGCGCGCGGTTGGGGCGAAATCGCAACTTTAAAAACTTTTAAAATTACCAAATAAATTATTTAATATCCAATATGAATAATTCATTCATATTTCACATAAACATATTTATTCGATATCAAATAATGACATAAATAGGTTAAAAACATCGCGAAACGTTTACGAAATGTTTTTCCGCAAAATGGCATAAAACGTGTTTTTGTACAAACCGACCAACCAATACAAATAAGGGCTGCCCAAGTCAGCCCCAATAGTACTTGGACAGTTCATGGGCTACCCAAACAGTGGCTAATTCACTGTTTGGACAGCAGACACCCGGTAAGCCCAAAACTCACCCGGTAACGCCATTTTTCACCGTTTTCTCATATTTCAACTCCGAAATAATTTCTGGCAATTGTTCCAATGCCCAAAATACATCCAATATATTTATACAACATAAGTTTCATCACCAAAATCACAGAAATTCCAAATCTGATTTGATAACTAAAAATTTCATTTTTCATGCTTTAAATCTAATTTTCTCAACATTAATCATATTAATACTCACACTAACCAAAGTCACCACAAATGAAGAACTCATGAACAATTATAGGAGTTACAAGAGTGTTCATAACACTCTAGAATGGAAACAAGTCATCAAATGACAAAATTGAACTAATATTACAATAATATTATCCAATCTAACTTCACATATGAATCTAGCCTCCAAATCCATCCTCCAAATCAAAAAGCCCCAAAATATAAGAAATGAAGAAACCCTAGAACTATTCTAGATATTAAAGAACAAGAAACAAGTTTTCTAAGTTTAAGATTATTGAAGATTACCTCTAAATCTTGTAATTTCCTTAAACTTTTTCTTGAATTTCTTCACTTTCTTCCTTGACTCTTCAAGAAAATTTTGGGAGCTTTTTTCATGAGAGGTTCGACCATGGAGGTGAATGAATGAAGAAAACAAAATTTTCCAACTTAAAAGTGAGGCTTGACCGACTTAGGAAGGGTAACATGGTCATTTGGTCATTTTAATCAAATTAAATAATAATAAGCTTTAAGTTGACAAATCCAATTTGTAAACATTAAGCTTAATAAAATCATGCCACATGTAACCAATAATAATCAAACATATTACATAACATTTATGTAATATTGAAATAATTTAATTATCTAGATATTTAACATATAAACAGCTAAATAATTAATTAATACGATTATTATTATATATGTATTTTTATTTACATTAAATAACAAACACATATATTAATGGCATGTGTCAAAATCTCATTTGACAATTAATTAATATGTATCGAATCATGTCTTGTATCAAATATAAATACACATTAATTATCAATTGACCGAAATGCCCAAAATGCATGTATTTTTATTTAACCGTTTAAACGACTCGAATTAACTCATTTAATTCGATGAAGTATTATGAATAATTTATATTATTCATAACGCATTGCCCAAGTGCTCAACGAGTACTCTTCAAATTGTGGGACTCTCTAAGTTTTGGTTTATCTGTCACGGAATCCAATTTTGTGTCCATAATTCACCCACTCATGAATTATGACGGCCACATATAATCTCGCTAAAGTATGCAAGTCAAGATCATTGCATATGTATAATCCATCTGTCATAGGCTATCAATATTATAACGGAGATATAGATAAGAACGTCAAATCCCTAAGGTATAATATAGTCGACTTTTAAATTTACAATCTCTAAATAACACTCGGAACTCACTTTCAAAGTATACCACGACCATTGATTTACTAGATCGTAAATAGGTATACGATACCTACGTCCTGTACACAGGACTGATAGATTCTATCTGATATGTTGGGATGTATGCCCTAGAGCTACATGTAATGTAAACGGTGTTATAATTTTTGAAATAAATGATGCATTATTCATTTATCAAAGTGTTTGTTTAATTTTCGCGTATTATAAATTATCTAGAATACCCTAGATTACTTATGTGCCTTCAGACTTAGTGTATGAGTGTCATACACAAGAGGATTTAAGTCTGAAGTTAGTAATCTTAAATAGTCCATAGAGAGCAAACAAAGTGGGTATTTTGTTTGTGGTTTATCTATAGCTCATGTCCATTCTATATTTGTATGACGACCTTGATCCGGGATCATCCATGTAGAGACATGAGAATGGAGGCACCTTGTATGATGTTATCATATAGGACTGGACCCAGATGGAAATGATGTTCTTATAATATCTGTTAAACAAAGAAATTCATTTCGATCTACAAGATGGTCATATATGGATTGATCATAATTCTGAGTGTACTACGAACTCCTACATGGTAGGCTATGTCCTTTGATTTACAAAGGTGAGGTTGGTGTAGCAGTCCCGACCAATAACTACGTACTTTGGGGGCATGGTCTGTTGTGTAGCTGGGAATGTTTTACATAGATATGGAGTTCACTCCTTCTTAAGAGAAGTAGATGCGTATATTTCTTAAGGGTTAATTCGGTACTTGAATGGTTTGAGTGCTCAAGTCTTTTTATTACGAATAGAAAGATTAAAATTCATAATGGTTATGAATAAATTGTTCATTAGAGAATCAATGGTACTTAAGGTAAAAAATAATTAGAGGGGTATAACGAACTTTATGACCCCTCTCTAATTACGAGATACTCGTGAAGGGTCAATTCGTATGTAGTGACTATATCGATGGACACTGACTTGGTTCAGCTTAATATATCATCTACGTCAACGAGAGTGAAACTTCTGGTTTTTAGTAGAATAACTCGGAGTTAATAATTCGGATATTTAATTAAGAGCTTAATTAATATTTCGAGATTATTGGAGCTCGGAACCGTAGGTTCATTTGGTCCTCGTGCTAGCTCGATATACTATAGCGGATTTAGTATAATTGGATAGTCCAATTATATACTCACATATGTATAAATATTATTAATATGATTAATAATATTTTTTGTCACACTTGGAACTGTATATTAAAAGTTAATATATGGTTTATATAATAAATGACTATATGATAATTATTTATTATTAATAATAAATTATATAAGATATAATTTAATGAGGCTAAAATTGGAATTTCTAATTTTTTGGGTTTTGGAAACCCTGTTGGGTTTTCTAGGTTATCACAAGATCATTTAAGCAACGAAAAGTGCGAATATATCAAAGTAAAGTTGCAGAATACTCACTTTGATCGGCTTTTGCGATGCGAAGAACAACAAAAATTTCCTTGAAACTTTCGGCCAAGGTCCATTTTGTGCTCCTTGTGTGTTCGGTCAAGGTCGTCCATGGTGCTCCTTCAAGCTCCAAGCTTTAAGTGTGATTCCATGCTCATGAATGGGTTTCCCTATCACCTTTGTATGACCCATTGGATGTGCTAGCACCTTGGAAATTTTGCCACAAAATTTCCCTTTGCCTTCTGCATCTCTCGGCCATGAGAGAAGTATTAGAGAGAAATGGCTTCTAAGCCGTGAGGAAGATGAGAGAAGAGTGAGGAGTTGTGTGTTATATTTTGATTTCAAAAACCAAGTCAAAATGATATACCAAAATTAATTAAAAATGGTATTTGTCATTCAAACCATCACACTTGAGTGTTTGGTAAGCAACCATCAAATCCCATCAACTTCCATCAACCAAAAGGTGATGTGAAAGACAAGTGATGTGACAAGTGGGCCCCACTTGATTCGAAATACGAGTGGGCCCACAAACACTCTCGGGCTCGGGTTCGCTAATTCCGAATTAATGAATTTTCCGTTGCGACGTAATTAAATCAAATTTAATTAAATAATTATGCCTAGCATAATTACTATTCACGTCGCTAGCGAATTAATTCTAAATTAACTCATTTGCCCGAATTAAAATCCAATTTTAATTCCGCGTCGAAATCTAATTTCGTATAATATATCTAATATATTATTTTATCGATTAATTCCAAATTAATCGTTCTCTCAATTTAAATAGTATTTTTTTCAGATAAAATATCTCCGCAATTAATCCCAGATTAATTTTCTCTCTCTACTTATTAATCCCAGATTAATAATGTGCGAGTCATACGTCATCGGTGAATCTTCGGGAAGCGACCCATGAGATCCCCAGATATGTTGGCAATAAATCCGATTGTCGGACTATCCGAACACGTACGTACTTAGTACTACGTTTTTACCGATTTACAAGACATGGTTGACTTCTAGCAAAGCACCGTGCCTACCCAATTCTCCAGAAATATTCTTAAAGGAATATGTAATCTATATCAGGCATAGTATACATAGTATTGCGTATTGCGATCCAGTATCGGATGTCACGTGCAAGGCCTGGGGCTGGAATTGTGTCTGCCCCATACGAAGCATATATCGGATCTCTGGTAACTAGTCTCTATAATCGAATAATTATGACCTAGTCATATTATACCGATAGCTGCAGCATATAAGAGTACCGGTTCCGTATCCTACGTGACCATCATCTCTATATGACTAAAGTGATACTTCCATCTTGACATCACACCCAATACACTACGATTCTCAATATACCCAGAAGAGGCGTACACAAAACCTGTTAAAGCCCTGGACGACCAAAACCAAAGTATATTGATTGTCGCAAGTATTAGCGGTGCAAGTCTCACGTTAAGACCAAATACACCTACCCTGATTCGGACTTCCATAGACACATAGTCATACTACCAATGGAATTTCGAGGGGTCTATCCAGAGTGAAGCTGTTTCCATACCATCGGTAAACACAACCTCCTATTACACTTGCATAGGTATCAAATACCCAAATATATGACAACTATGTTGTTATGCTCCCACAATGCGCACAAGTGCAATACTAGTCTATTCCGCATTATCGATGTCCAATCTCGATAATACTCCGACTAGGTATGTTTTAATGATTAAACCTTCATGGATTGATATTGTCTCATATCTTATCAATCCGGAACTAATCATATGGACTTTTATCATTTATATATCCGGTAATCTAATTACAAATGAATAAAAAAGCAATTCCTTTGTCACATAGTTAATTTGTACTTTAATACCATGTTCTGTACAAATAGTGATGCTATGGGTCATAATTGTCCAGCAATCTCCCACTTGGCCTATAGCCAATCACTCAAGTGTCCTACACTTGAACTATGTACGGTTCGCTCAAACTTCTGCTGAGAAATTACTTTCGTCAGCGGATTTGCAAAGTTATCATCTGATGCGATTTATTCGATCATCACATCACCACGATGTATGATCCGAACGAATCAGATGAATAGTTGAAGTATATACTTGGATCGTTGATGAGACCATTAATTCTTTAGCCTGTGCTGTAGCCTAGCTCAGCTGCTAACAGAACTACTCCTAATCTTATTAGGATTATTAAGATCCAAAGTGCTTCTATTGCTGCCTCAGCTACAGCAATATTCCGCTTTTGTTATTTATCAGGCAACAGTATCTTGCTTGGAAGATCTCCAGCTCACTGTTTCGTTATTCAAACTATATAGTATCCTTATTACGACTTATAGTTGTTTTTATCGGTTAGGAAACTTGCAGCAGTGAACCCAGTCACTTCAAGTTCTCCTTTTCCATAACTTAAGAAAGCATCCTTAGTTCATCTAAGATATTAAAGGATGTTCTTAACATCAATCCAGTGACTATCACTCGGATTGGCCTGATTGTGACTCCATATGCTCAAAGCATATGAGACACTAGGTCGTGTACATTTATTTCAATGTACGAGTTCTCAGAGAGTGTCAACAACTTTTAGATCTATCCTAGTAGATACTTATTCCTATAATAAAGGTAGTCTCTCCCAAGTATTCTACGGAGAATTCTTCATGAAAGCCAAGCTTTCACCGATTGTATTATGGGAATGTCATTTCCAAGAAATGATATATCATCATTTTATAGGATAGTCACTGTCAGTGCGCTCCCACTAACCTCCTTATATACACAAAAATCATTTGTTTTGAATTAAATGATATATCATTATGATTACATCAAAACGACAGTTCCAAGAATGCATTACTTGCTTCAATCCATAAAAGGATCGAATTTAACTTGCAAACCTTGTTTGCTCGTTTTGGTACGACAAAACTGTCAGGATGTTGTAAATATCCTCCAAAAGGTTTTCGTTTAAGGAAAGCGATTTTGACGTTCAGCTGCCATATTTCATAAATGAAACATGCAGCATCAGCAAGCATTATCCAAATGGATTTAACCATGGCAATGATTAAAATGTTTCATCGTAATCGACACAATGTTGATAACGATACCTTTTCGTTACAAGCCTAGCTTAGTACGTTGTATGTTTCCATCCATGTATGTCTTCCTTGAAGACTTATGTGGTACCAATAGGCACAATGCCTTCCGGTACATTAACCAGTGTCTAAACTTGGTTGGTATACATGGAATCCATTTCGGACATCATTGCACTTTGCCATAAAAGGGAGTCAATACCTTGTATCACTTCCTCATACGTAGTCAATTCGTCTTCCTCAATAAGATTGACATCTTTATGACGTGAGATCAGAAACCCATACCTCCCAGGTTGTTTTCTAACTCTCTTCGACTTGCGTGGTTCTTGTGTATTTGAAGATTGTGGTACATTTTCATCCTCGATGAACTGTTTGTGTTCCATTAGAACTCGGTGCCTGGAACAGTATTACTCTGATTTTCATCATGTTTTACTTTCCTCCCACTTACCACTGGATATAGGTATTCCTCTTAGGAAAACCGCATGGAGAGCAACAATTACATTGTTCTCTTGTGAGTTGTATATGTACTATACTTTGGTTTCCCTAGGATAACCAACAAATTTAGGCACTTATCTGATTTGGGTTCTAGTTTGGTATCATCCAAACATATGCCCAGCATTCCCAATTCTCCAGGAGTGAGAAAACCCGGTTTCTTTCCTGTTCATATCTAATATAAAGTTGTCAAATAGATTTTGATGGAACCTTATTCAAAATAAGTATTGCGCTGTTAATGCGTATCCCTTGAAGGAAAATGGTAGCTTAGAGCGACTCATGATTAACCTAATCATGTCCAACAAAATTCGGTTTCTCAGTTCGGACACACCGCTCAATTGAGGTGTTCGGGAGGAGTCCACTATGAAAGAATATATACTCTTTCAGGTATTGAGAAGCTTATTGCTTAAATATTTTCCACCACGGTCTAACCGTGATGGTTTAATACTTTAGCCAATCTGTCTGTCTACTTCGTGTCGAAAGTCTTTGAATTTATCAAAAGTTTCTGATTCGTGTTTCAAAAGGAACCACATAACCATAACGCGAGCCACATTCGTAAAGGTTATGGAGTATTCATATCCATCTCTAGCCTAGCTAGACATGGGCCCACTTATGTCACTATGAACGAGGGCTAACAGATCGATGGCACTTACTCTTTTACCAAATAAAAGGTATTTTAGGCACTTTGCCATAATAAACTGATTAGTAGACATTATTTGAATAGAATCAAATCCGTCCTAGTACCCATCTTCGAAAGTGTGGATATACGAGTCTTGTTTATGTGTCCCAAACAACAATGCCACAAATAAGTCTCATCTGATTAATTCAGTTTGAGCTATTTGTTTGTCACGTTATACGTTTGAGATTCATTTATATTCAAAATATAAATATGTTATTCACATCTAATGTGTTTATCTCAATATCATCTTTATAAAATAAAACACTTTAGTGTTCTAGAATATAAAGGTATATCCGCAACGGATTAAACCCTGATATAGAGATAATGTTTCTAGTCAAACTAGGTACATTATAACAGTTTCCTAATTTAAGTACATACCCTAGGCGTAGTTCCTAAACTTAGGTTTCTATGGCTAAAACAGCGACTCTCGTCCCGTTTCTAATTCACAGATCAATCTCAACTGAAGTCAGTAACTTGCTAATCAGCAGATTTCGCACATCAGTACATATCTTATATACCACATCTAGTATCAAAAATCCATTTTATAAAAATAGTAGCGAACATGTTTATGACAAACATATTTGAAGCCGGAGCCTTGCCCGTCTTCACTTCTTCATGTCTGCCTTGTCCATACGGCAGTCACGCTTCCAGTGACCCCGTTTGCCACAGTTAGGCAGACATATTGGGATATGTCTTTTGTCTTCATAGAAGACTGTGATGATTTTGTCTTTGCCCCTTTTAAAAGCTCTGGCTCTGCCTCCTAGAGCATAGCCATCAACTCTCCAAGAGTTTACACTTGGTTCATTATGAACCTGCCCCAGATTTCGGGTAGAGACTATAAGATCAAATCTTTGGTAGTCTCGGCCACGTAGGTAATGCCCAGCCAACCTAGCTGATCGATGTCAGCAATCATCTGCGACACCTAGTGCTCGATAGATGTACCTTATGACATACACGAGCTAAAGAGCTTCTTTTGCAATATGTACTTCTAAGATTTAAGAATAAATCTATGAAGATCTTTAATTTCATCATCAAGGTACAAGGATCTAATCCTTAATTTGATGACGGAATTAAAGTGTCATTGCATCTAGCATAAGGATTGAGCACTAAACTTATCATCACATGAATCTTCCAAGATCATGTTCTACTATTTGCTCAACTCCGGGCTTAGGCCCAAGAGGTTTTTCTATCAAATAGAATAAATTCCCAGTTCCAGGACTATCTTGAGGTTTATTCCCATTTGAAAATTGGAGCCGTTTAAAGACATTTTCTCCTAGGATTATGTTTTAAACGCTAATCTTTCAGTTATCTTGATTGCTATAGTCCAAACTATCAATCAACGATTTCAGGTACTATTGATTATAATGATTACTATAGTCTAAATATATGATCAACTATAATTTAATTATTAAATTCAAATATATTGATTACTATAATCCAATTATATAATCAACTATAATTTAAGTAGTTTAGTTTGAATTAGTCCAACTGTTTATTAAACAACATTGAAATATTAGTCCAACTAATATATTATTAATTAATGACGAAAAATTAAAATGAGCGCGTATTGGCAAGTATCTAAACGAAATTGCAAATTTAATACTTGCCTCCCACTATTTTTCGGCGAGCCTCTAACCCTCTGTTGAGTACTCGGGAAACCTTGTTACCTAGTGGGCTAGGATCCCGTTAAATAACACACAACCTTGACTTTGGCCAACAAGCTGTATGATATTTAACTAGGTAGATCTCTAAGATCAATTGGATCTCATCCAATTCCTAGATGCCAGTGGAGGTGATCCAAGTCCGAAACATATATCTAATATATGCCAATATATCCAATATATTCCCTAACCTTTTTCCTCTGAATCAATTAAGCCTTGGCTTTGGCAAAACAAACTTAATGATTCCAGTTAAGCGGGACCCATTAACCTTGGAAAGCTTCGTAATCGATGTCGATGGACAAGAAGTGATCTTGACTTTGGCCAACAATCACAACTTGGACAAGACATGCGATATGGAACAAGCCTTCATGATTCAAACACATCCGCGATGGACAAGGTCTTGACTTTGGCCAAAAAACCAGTGCCAATCTTGGATCTTGAGAATGAATCATTCATGGAAAGAAAAACGCTTAATATTTGTTGAAGGTTTTTCGCGTAATTGGCAACCAATTAATTATCTTTGATTAGGTCTCATCATACACCCTTAAGCATGCATTCTAAAATCATAATAAGGCGCGATAAATAAATTAATAATGATATGCGGATGGATATTTAAAACAACTTGTTCCTAGAACAAATCTCTCCATTTCCTCTCTCCCGCTAGCACAATTCTTACTTCTACCCAATTACATAACACTTCTAAAGAAACCTCATTTACATTGAGGGGAATAGGTGAGAAGAGAAATACAAAGAGTCAAGAGGTAATAGGCTGGACACGCAGGTCCAATTTAAAAATTCTAAATTTATTACAACAATTTCCAAAATTGCCCTCACCCATCTAAATCCATCGATATACATTATTCATACATCACATCCATGTATTCACACAAAGCATGTTATCAATCAATCTAATCCAATTAATTAATCTAATAATAACCATCCAATGTTCAAACAACGATTTGATTTGCGCGAGTCCAACTCGTTTTAAGAATAAGTATTCAAAGTACGAATTCTTGAATTATATCTAACTATAATATTAAATCCAATTTTAATTGCATCTAATACTAATTCTTTATTTAATTCCAAATTAAATAATTACACTTTATTAATGAGCCTTTGCGACTTAGATTCTAAATCTAATCATTACGGGTCTTAAAGCCCAATTAACATCCAATGTCAATTTAATTAAAGTCCAATGGGCTTTCAATTAATTTATAAGGCATGGACTTTGGCAACCAAAGCCCAATAAGGAATCACCATTTGCCAAAAAATCAATTTAGGCCCATTAAGCCAAATTAAAATTTTAAAGGCCCATTTTATTATATTTGGACTTTATGGAAATGGTTTTAGGCCTAATTGGATCCAACCAATTAACCTAAACCAAACTTGGCCCAACCAAGCCCATTAAGTCCAAATACAACTTTATAAGCCCAATTCCAAATTTATCCCAACTAATTAAATTACAAAATTCCAAATTTCACAATTCAATTAACTAAAGTGTATTAGCCATAATTAATTATTCAAATTAACATTTCCAAAATACCAATTTACACTAATTAATCATGCTAATCATCATCAACACATGTCCAACATTATTGAATCAAAATCAATCCCAATTCATGCTTGAACTCACGGTAATTTAGGGATTTATAAATCGATTTCGATTTCAATCCAATTAAATCCTAAATCAATTTATCCCATGTCTTCCAACTCATCCAATGATCAAAAAGCAAAATCACCATGACTTTAGGGTACTTCAAACTTTCGGCCAAGCCTACTATTTGGGGAAAAATGAATACAATTCAATTTTCATCAAATTGATCATGCATAACTCTAAGTTATCATCATTCAAGCATACTCAATCAATCAATTTCATCAAATCATGCTCAAATCAATTTTACCCTAATTTTACCCTAATTCAATTTCATGTTTAATCAAGGCTCTTGATACCATTGTTGGGTTTTCTAGGTTATCCCAAGATCATTTAAGCAATGCAAAGTGCGAATACATCAAAGTAAAGTTGCAGAATAGTCATTTTGATCGGCTTTTACGATGCGAAGAACAATAAAAATTTCCTTAAAGCTCTCAGCCAAGGTCCATTTTGTGCTCCTTGTGTGTTCGATCAAGGTCCTCCACGGTGCTCCTTCAAGATCCAAGCTTTAAGTGTGATTCCATGCTCATGAATGGGTTTCCCTATCACCTTTGTATGACCCATTGGATGTGCTAGCACCTTGGAAAATTTTCCACAAAATTTCCCTTTGCCTTCTTGCATCTCTCGGCAATGAGAGAAGTATTAGAGGAAGAAATGGCTTCTAAAGCCGTGAGGAAGATGAGAGAGAAGTGTGGGAATTGTGTGTGTTATGTTTTGATTTCAAAAACCAAGTCAAAATGATATACCAAAATTAATTAAAATGGTATTTGTCATTCAAACCATCACACTTGAGTGTTTGGTAAGCAACCATCAAATCCCATCAACTTCCATCAACCAAAAGGTGATGTGAAAGACAAGTGATGTGACTTGATGTGACAAGTGGGGCCCCACTTGATTCAAAATACGAGTGGGCCCGCAAACACTCCCGGACTCGGGTTCGCTAATTCCGAATTAACGAATTTACTATTAGTGCCTTGCATAATTACTATTAACGTCGCTAGCGAATTAATTCTAAATTAACTCATTTGCCCGAATTAAAATCCAATTTTAATTCCGCGTAGAAATCTAATTTCGTATAATATATCGAATATATTATTTTATCGATTAATTCCAAATTAATCGTTCTCTCTCTTTAAATAGTATTTTATCCCTGATAAAATATCTCCGCAATTAATCACAGATTAATTTTCTCTCTCTACTTATTAATCCCAGATTAATAATGTGCGAGTCATTCGTCATCGGTGAATCTTCGGGAAGCGACCCATGAGATCCCCGGATATGTTGGCAGTAAATCCGGTTGTCGGACTATCCGAAGACGTACGTACCAAGTATTACATTTTTACCGATTTACAGGACATGGTTGGCTTCTAGAAAAGCACCATGCCTACCCAATTCTCCAGAAATATTCTTAAAAGAATATGTAATCTATATCAAGCGTAATATACGTAGTATTGCGTATTGAGATCCAGTATCGGATGTCACGTGCAAGGCCTAGGGCTGGAATTGTGTCTGCCCCGATTGCTGCAGCATATAAGAGCACCAGTTCCATATCCTACGTGACCATCATCTCCATATGACTGAAGTCATACTTCCATCTTGACATCACACCCAATACATTACGATTCTCAATATACCCAGAAGAGGCGTACACATAACCTGTTAAAGCCTGGACAACCAAAACCAAAGTATATTGATTGTCGCAAGTATTAGCGGTGCAAGTCTCAGGTTAAGACCAAATACACCTACCCTGATTCGGACTTCCATAGACACATAGTCATACTACCAATGGAATTCTGAGGGGTCTATCCAGATGTTTCTGTACTATCGGTAAACACAACCTCCTATTACACTTGCATGAGTATCCAATACCCAAATATATGATAACTATGCTGTTATGCTCCCACAACGCGCACAAATGCAATACT
Source organism: Zanthoxylum bungeanum (assembly GCA_019454045.1). Classification (NCBI taxonomy): domain Eukaryota; kingdom Viridiplantae; phylum Streptophyta; class Magnoliopsida; order Sapindales; family Rutaceae; genus Zanthoxylum; species Zanthoxylum bungeanum. The sequence goes on along the minus strand of SKCR01030477.1, from coordinate 62,069 downwards.
AGTCTATTCCGCATTATCGATGTCTAATCTCGATAATACTCCGACTAGGGATGTTTTAATGATTAAACCTTCATGGATTGATACTATCTCATATCTTATCAATCTGGAACTAATCATATGGACTTTTATCATTTATATAGCCCGGTAATCTAATTACAAATGATAAAAGAGCAATTTCTTTTGTCACATAGTTAATTTGTACAGCAACACCATGTTCTGTACAAATAGTGATGCTATGGGTCATAATTGTCCAACAAACCCTTGGCATTATTTTGGTAGTTACACCATTTAAATGGGTATTGACTATTCAACTTTGTAACATATATTTGCTTAAGGAAAGTTAATATGGTTGTTACAAAAATTAATGGAAGTTTTATATTTTTCCTTGCTTTGGCCGAGACATGCTAATGGAAGAGGGGATGGGATTTGTTTGTTTTGGAAACAAATAATCCTAAGTATAAAATAAAATTATTTTTTTTTTTTTTGCCTAATCTCATTCTATAACCCTAGCCTTCATCTTCTTCTTCTCCAAAATTATCTCAAAAGTTGAGAAAAACGAAATCAATAGAAAAGAAGATAAACAAAACAAAATACAAGTGTGATTAAATCTCTAAAACGTTTTGGGATTATTTGTGAGTCTTGCCCACACAAGTTTCTATTGGTAACGAGATATATTTCGGAAGACTTTGTGGTGTCGAACAAATCTTCATCTCCATCTCTTTCTTGTTTACGGCAGTGAGCACTATTTTTGCTCATTGCCGCCCCTTTACTTGGTGAAACGGAACTCGGTTTGGTTTCGTTTTAATCTAGTTTTTTGGGGAACATTTTGTGATGTTTTGGGGCTATGTTAAGGCTGTTTTCAAGTGAAAAATCAGAACCGAAACATAGCCATTGTCCGCGTATTTTAGGGGTTGTTTCGGCAGTGCACTGTGTTCGTATCAGGTCCAAAACAGTCTAGTTTTTGTCCAGCTATTCAGGGCTGTTCGGGGACTGCTCTGGAGCTGTTTCGGGGCTGGAATTTTCTCTACAACTGAAGCAAAATTTCAGTGGGTGTGGAGGTAGCATTCGGTAATTAAAGGAGAATGGCAGAAAAAATTTTCAAGTCTGATCTGTGTGCCTAAACCGCTTCCGCTGCGCAAGGAAAGCGTTTCATACATGATACTCACATGATATCATGAGCATCAGTCCACACCCAACGAACATGCGGAGGTCTGATCTAAATAGATCGGTGACGTGACTGCCATCAAAGTCTGGAGGATAACTCATATATCCACAGTGGTATCTCAAGTCGAATGACCACTATGCTACTCGACTCGAGAAGATTCCTATTAACATTGGTGTACCATCTATTAGGAAATATTTGGTGAGTCGGTCAATATTTATCAAATAAACACCTACACGTATATACGAGTCTCCCAATACTCATGGTTCATTGTGATAAACTATCGGACCAAGTCTCGATATACAACATGTATTGCTCTCAGCGAATTTTACTACCCGACCCATGTTAGTAAATCTTGACCAGGAACTTTATTTGACAATATACTTCTAGTAATGACACTTTCCAATGTCAATTACAAACTACTTTGTAACTACAGACTACAAAATATATTATCGGGTCTTTGTCTAATATATACATATCACTAAATCATATAGTTTCAATCTAATCGTAATTAGATTGAATATGTATATAAAAGCAAGAAGTACTACCATAAATAAGTAATATTATGGAAAAAAGGAATTGTTTGTATTCATGAATCGGACATAAATACGATTTGAATTGGCACTCCGAGCACCAACCCTAACAGTAACAATGATGTCCAATGATAGCAAAAAGCAGCTAAGTGATGCATGGTTAGTTGATTCTGTAGCAACATGGCACATGACCTATAGGAGAGAATGGTTCTACCATTATGAACCTGTCTATAGAGGATCGATTTTTCTAGGCAATGATCATTCCTTGAAAATTGATGGGATTGGAGCCACCAAAATAAAGATGTATGATAGTACTATCTGTACTATATAAGATATTTGACATGTTGTGGGAATGAAGAAAAATCTTCTGTCAGTTGAACAGTTAGATAACCTCGGATACAAGTTCGTTGTTGAAAACGGGGTATTAAAGATGGTGAAAAGAGCACTTACAGTCTTGAAAGTTGAAAAGATCTTAGCAAACTTGTATATGCTATTGGGAGACTCAATTCAGGAAGCAATTGCATCAGTGACATCACTGGATTCTGGAGAGGAAGCTTCGAAATTGTGGCATCAGAAATTATGCCACATGTCAAAACAGGGAATGAAGATTCTCGTCAATCAAAAGCTACTCACAGGCTTGAAAGCGGCCGGTCTACCATTTTGTGAGCATTGTGTTACAAGTAAGGAAAACGGATTAAAATTCAGCAAGTCAAGTACTCGGAGAAAAACTATTTTAGAATTAATCCACTCTAATGTTTGGGAAGCACTGTTTCAATCTCAGAAGAAAGTAAAATATTTTTTATCATTTATTGATGATTTTTCTAGAAGATATTAGGTATACTCGATCAAAAATAATTCAAATGTGATGTCAGTTTTTAAAAACTTCAAAACATAAATTGAAGTAAAAACTGAAAATAGAATCAAGTGTTTAAGGACAGATAATGAAGGAGAATATTGTAGCAAGGATTTTGATGTATATTGTCAGTAAAAAGGCATCAAAAGACAAACTACTACACCATACACTCCTCAAAAAAATGGTGTGGCAGAAAGGATGAATAGAACGCTGCTGGAAAGAGTAAGACTTATGCTCAGAAAGCTAGTCTACCAAAATATTTTTTGGCGGAAGCAATTCATACAACATATTATGTTGTAAATAGATCTCCATCAACAACAAATGATTTGAACACACTGATGGAGATGTGGAGCAGAAAGCCAACTGATTACTCATCTCTTCATATTTTTTGTTTTTCTGTATACGTGATGTACAACGCTCAAGAAAGAACAAAGCTAGATCCAAAATCTAGAAAATAAATTTCCTGGGTTATGTTGATGGAGTAAAAGGGTATCGCTTGTGGGATCCCACTACCCACAAGATCATCATCAACATGGATGTGATATTTGTTGGAGTTGGTGCTTGGTGCGCCAATATGAATGTATTGTATATTTTATTATTTATTAATAAAATAATTAATGGTATGTCATTATGCATATTAGATTGATGTATAAATATGCTAAGAATGACATCGACCTTAAAATAGTCTTGTAGTAATACTGGACACTAGGTGGTCCGACATTGAGATAGTATTACTATTTTAAACTAATCATAAAGTAAATATTCATAGTCGTTGGTTTTGGAATACGGCCGAATTCATATAACCTAGAAGACTAACATATGTTGTATATTGGAATTGAAGTTCCAATGGTTTAACCCGATGTACAATAAGCTTTGGAAGCTCGTATAGACGTGTGGGTATTCGTTGGAGCGAATACTGAATGACTCACATGTGATTCCTAATTGTTGGAAGTACAAACAACCTTTGATAGAAATCTCATCGAGTCGAGTATCATATGTGATCCTTTTGACTATATGATAATATTGATTTTGTGTGAGATCTTCCAAACGTAGATACCGTGTATATTAGAGACCTTTCATGGTATGACCACTAGATGTTCGTTGGGTGTGGACCTATGCACTCGTTAATCAAAGTCTTATCAAGATAAGATTTGTTAGCCCGCACGTGTATCGTAAGAGGTTTAGGTATCCAGGTGAGTAAGTTACGATTCTTAAGATTTTGGCCAAAGCCGATCACCTAGGGTGAATCACATTGGTTGTAAAGAATCGTGGACATGTCAACATGAGATGTGCACCTCATAAACTTGACGGTGTATTCTATGTTTCCTAAGCACAACTCGGATAGCCTACGACAGAGGGATTAATAAACATTTGTGATGACCTCGACTTGTATAGTTCAAAAAGGTCGTTCGTGTCCTTCATGATTTCAGAGGTAGCCGAATTACGTACATATTAGCTAGGCTTATCTGACGAACGTTTCTAGACTTAGAGAGTCCCACAATATGAAGTGTACTCGTTAAGCACTTGAGTAGTCGGTTATTTTTTATAATAAATAATATTCGATATTATAATTATCAACTAAGATAATAAAGTGTTATTGGATAACATTGATTATTTACTTTGACCCAATTGGATTAATCCAAAATTACACAAGGGCTTTGTCGTAATTTCATAAATATCTCTACTATTTAACGATATTTTGGTAATTACAAATATGTAAAAATATGTGTATTTGACTTTGATTTAATTGGATTAAATCAAAGTGGTAGACATATAACTAATCCATTAATTAAACTTTGTCTTGATTTAATTGGATTAAATCAAAGTGGTATACAAAGGTGATTAGTCATACCTAATTATACATATTTGGACAAATTAGATTAAGCCCACATAAAAATTGATTAGAACTTTTATTAATTAAAAATTGCATAAGTTTTGCTATAAATAGCAAGCTTGAGCAAAAGTTTTAATTAAGCTTAAGAAAGCTAAAACAAGCAAGAGTTAGAGAAATTAGCCTAAGTTAGACAAGTGTTTAGAGAAGTTTTGGAAAATCTGAAAGAGATTTTATGGCGGAAATCCAGTAACGCAGCGGATCAGTGGAAAATCAAAATTTTCCGATTTCAAAACTTTTTCTCGGATAAATTAAATAAACTTATTTATTTAATTGCCCAATTATTAAATTATGAAATAAAACACATTAAATCAAATTTATGTGAATTTACCGAATTGCCCATAAACCAAGCATTTTGTTTACTTTAATCCGAAATTGTTCAAAACGATTTTGGATGATTCTAAATCATTACAAATATGAATTTAACATGTCCTACACATTGAAATTCAAATTGCAACCAAAATTCCCAAAATTTTAGCATAAAGCCGAGAGCCCTTTAATGTCTAATAATGTGCATTTTGCATTTTCCATGTTCAAAACACATCCAAATGAAATCCAATCAACATAGGATTTTATGTGTATCATATACACATCCAAATACACAACATAAATGAAAACCCCCAAATTTGGAAGTGGTCTTAAACCCTAATTTTTCAATTTCTTCAAATTGGACAAATTAGACCATATTGGTTAAATCCAACACTTCAATCATGTTTCTTCTATTACAATCAAGCCTCACCACATTGAAAAAACTATAGAACAAATCTAGGTCATTTAAGAGTGGGTCAATAACTCTATATTGGAAACAAGTTTCTCAAACTATCCAAAGTATGCTTATTAACATATTAGAAGCATTCTTTGAACTTAATATATTCATAACCCTATTCTCAAACATCCATCAAATAAAAACACAAAGAATAAAGAATAGAAATTCATGAGAACATCACAAGATGAAGCCAATAACAAGAGGAATATTTTTCACTCTAATGGCTAGTTGGAAATACTCACTTAAATCCAAGTTTTCTATGATTTTCTTCTTCTTCTCAAGGTTCTTTTGCTTTCTTTCAATGGAGTTTTTAGGTAAGTGTATGACTTAATGAAACCCTAAATGAAAACAAAACAATATATACCAAAACCCTTATGCCTTGGCCGAATTTGGTAGCTTGCAAAATATCAAGATATTTTCAATTTTTGTTTCATTTAATGCCTTTTATCACCTTGCATTTTTAATCATCAAACCATTTAATGAATTAAAGTAAGTCAACAAAAGCAACTCAAGTCATTAAAATAATATCATAACCTTAAAATATTTATATTTTAATTAATTTAATCATTTAACAATTAAATAATTAATTAATTATTTAAATATAACATATTAAATATATGTTTTATATTTACACTAAATATCAAATACATATATATATATATATATATATATATATGATATTAGTGAAATATCTCAATTTGACAATTAATTAATGTGTATTTGAATTAATCTATCATTAAAAGCAAATACACAAAAATCGGGAAATGACTATCGGGTCCCTACACATGTATTTTGCGTTTAACTTTTAAACGACTTTATAAATTATCAATATTATTTATAAATGTTGCCCTAGTGCTCTACGAGTTTATTTCATTAGTGAGAGTCTATAGATTCAGGCATATCCGTCACGAAATCAAATTTTGTGTCCATAATTTATCCACCCGTAAATTATGACGATCACGGATAAACTCGCTGAATCATACAGGTTGAGGTCATGTCAAATGTATAATTCCTCAATCACAGGTATCCGGATATATCCCAGAGATATAGATGTAAACGTCAAATCTCTATAGGGATTATCCCGTCGACGTCTCTAAAAGCAATCTAAAAAAGAACATTTAGAACTGGCTTCATAATTGTACCACGGGCCCATGGTTTTTATCTGATTGTTAATCATATGGACTACTTATACTCTGATACATAGAACTGACGGATCCTATCTTGATACACACAGGATACCCTGAGGATATATCCACACCCAACGAACAGGCGGAGGTCTGATCTAAATAGATCGGTGACGTGACTACCATCTAAGTGTGGAAGATGTCTCATGTTCCCACACTGGTATCTCAAGTCGAAGAATCACAAGTGGTACTCAACCCGATAATATTCTTATTGACGTTGGTGTACCATCCATTAAGAATCTTCGGTGAGTCGTTCAGTGTTTATCTGATATAAACACCTACACGTCTATACTAGTCTCCAAAACTTATGGTTCATTGAGAAACCATTGGAATCATATATTCCAGTATACGACATGTACCGGTCTCAACGGGTTTACTATACTGACCTAGTAGTGTAAACCTTGACCAGGAACAGTCTGAGAATGACAACGTCATTGTTGGACAGTTATGGCCCATAGCATCACTATTTGTACAGATCATGGTGTTGTTGTACAAATTAACTATGTGACCAAGGAAATTGATCTTCTATCATTTGTAATTAGATTACTAAGATGTATAAATGGTAGAAGGTCCATATGATTAGTTTCGGATTGAGATGATATGAGACAGTATCAATCCACAAGGTTTAATCATTAAATATCCCAAGTCGTAGTATTATCGAGGTTGGACATCGATAATGCGGAATAGACTAGTATTACACTTGTGCGCGTTGTGGGAGCATAACGGTATATTTCTCATATATTTGGGTATAGGATACTCATGCAAGTGTAGTAGGAGGTTGTGTTTTACCGATGGTACGGAAAACAGCTTCTCTCTGGATAGACCCCTCGGAATTCCATTGGTAGTATGACTATGTATCTATGGAAGTCCGAATCAGGGTAGGTGTATTTGGTCTTAACCTGAGACTTGCACCGCAAATACTTGCGACAATCAATATACTTTGGTTTTGGTCATCCAGGGCTTTAACAGGTTCTGTGTACGTCTCTTCTGGGTATATTGAGAATCGTAGTGTATTGGGTGTGATGTCGAGATGGAAGTATCACTCCAGTCATAGTGGAGATGATGATCATGTAGGATACATAACTGGTTCTCTTATATGCTGCAGCTATCGGGATATTATGACTAGGTCATGTTTATCAAATTATAGAGACTAGTTACCACAGATCCGATATGTGCTTCGTACGAGGCAGACACATTTCCAGCCCCAGGCCTTACACGTGACATCCGATGCTGGATTGAAATACGCAATACTACGTATACTACGCCTGATATAGATCACATATTCCAGTAAGAATATTTCTGGAGAATTGGGTAGGCATGATGCTTTGCTAGAAGCCAACCATGTCTTGTAAATCGGTATAAATGTAGTACTAGCTACTTACGTGTTCGGATAGTCCGACGACCGGATTTACTGCTAACATATCCGGGGATCTCATGGGTCACTTCCCGAAGATTCACCGATGACGTATGACTCGCACTTTATTAATCTGGGATTAATTAGATGAGAGTGAAAATTAATCTAGGATTAATTACGGAGATATTTTATCTGGGATAAAATATATTAAAAGAGAGAAAACGATTAATTTGGAATTAATCGATAAAATAATATATTCGATATATTATACGAAATTGGATTTCGACGCAAAATTAAAATATGATTTTAATTCGGGCGAACGAGTTAATTTAAAATTAATTCGTTAGCGACGTGAATAGTAATTTTGCTAGGCATAATTATTTAATTACGTCGTAACGGAAAATTCGTTAATTTGGAATTAGCGAACCCGAGCCCGAGAGTGTTTGCGGGCGCACTCGTATTGCGAATTAAGTGGGGCCCACAAGTCACATCCAGCGTCAAATCACTAGTCAATCGATTGATGTGATGTCTAGTCACTTTGAGTGATTTGACAACTTGTCATGAGTGATGTGAATAGTGATGGAGGTGGTTGTTGGCTTTAATGCCTTTTGAATTTTGGAAAGCAAAAATTTTGATAAATGAATTTTGAAATTCATTTTTGTGTTTTAGGTACACAAATCTCCAACAACCAAAAATTAACACACTCTCTCCACTCTTCTCTCCATCTCTCTCGGCCAAGGGCCATTTCTTATTCCTTTTCACTGTCAAATGCCGAGAGTTTACAAGGGAGAAGATGGTAATTTTTGTGGCAAAAATTACCTAGAGCTAGCACTCAAAAGAGGACATACAAAGGTGATAAGGAACTAATTTCGTGAGCATGGAATACACAACCCAAAGCTTGGAGCTTGGAGGACACCATGGCCGAATTTGGAGGACACAAAACAGCCCACTGCCGTGAGCACCTTGGAGGAGGAAAATAATTTTTTATGTTCGTCGCATCGCTCAACCAATCATTGTAAGTATTCCGCAACTTCTTTGATGTATTCACATGTGTTTCATTCCCCAAAATGATCCTTGGGACCTTAGAGAAACCCAACAATGGTATTAGAGCCATTTTGAGCATGGAACTTGAATTAGGGTGAAATTGGGTAAATTGAATTTGAGCATGGTTTGATAAAATTAATTGATTGAGTATGCTTGAATGATGTTGTATTGAAGTTCTATTGGATCAATTTCATGAAAAGTTGATTGGATCAATTTTTGCCCAATAATTAGGCTTGGCCGAATGTATATGGTTGCCCTAAGTCATGGTATTTTTTGTTTCTTTGATCATTGGATGACTTGAAACAATTGGGTAATGTTGATTTAGGATTTAATTAGATTGAATTCGGAATCGGACAAAGAAATCTCAAATTGCCGTGAGTGTAGAAGCATGGAAAATGATTGATTTTTGATTAAAATGTGTTGGACATGTTTTGATGATAATGAGCATAATTAATTGTACAAATTTGTGTTTTGGAAATGTTAATTTGGGTAATTAATTATGGTATACACTTTAGTTAATTTGATTATGAAATTTGGAATTTTGAAATTAAATTAATTGGGCTTATTTTGGAATTGGGCCTTAAAAGTTGTAATTGGGCTTAATGGGCTTGGTTGTACCAAGATTGGTTTAGGCTAAATTGGTTGGATCCAATTGGTCCCAAAACCGCATCCATAAAGTCCAATTATGACTAATGGACCTTTAATTTTAATTGGGCCTAATGGGCCTAAATTGGTTTCTTGGCAAATAAGGGTGATTCCTTAAATGGGCTTTGGTATTTGGGTTTGACCCATGTTGACCAAAAGTCCATGCCTTAAGAAATGAATTAAAAGCCCATTGGACTTTAAATTAAATTGACATTGGATGTTAATCAGGCTTTGAGACCCGTAACGATTAGATTTAGAATCTAAGTCGTAAAGATTTGTTAATAAAGTGTAATATTTAATTTGGAATTAAATATATGAATTAGTATTAAATACAAATTAAATTTGGATTAATGTTGTAGTTTAATTTAATTCAAGAATTCGTACTTTGAGTACTTATTCGCAAAACGAGTTGGACTCGCGCAAAATCAAATCGTTGTTTGAACATTGGATGGTCATTAATATTCAGAAATTAATTGGATTAGATTGATTGATAACATGCTTGTGTGAATACATGGTTGCGATGTATGAATAATGTATATCGGATGGATATTAGATGGGTGAGGGCAATTTTGGAAATTGTTGTAATAAATTTAGAATTTATTAAATTGGACCTGCGTGTCCAGCCTATTACCTCCTTACTCTTTGTATTTCTCTTCTCACCTATTCCCCTCAATGTAAATTAGGTTTCTTTAGAAGTGTTATGTAATCGGGTAGAAGTAATACTTGTGCTAGCGGGAGAGAGGAAATGGAGAGATTTGTTCTAGGAACAATGTGTTTAAATATCCATCTGCATATCATTATTATATTTATTTATATGCGCTTTATTATGTGTTTAGAATGCATGTTTAAGGGTGTATGATGATGAGACCTTAACAAAGATAATTAATTGGTTGCCAATTACACCCGAAAAACCCTCAAAACACATTAAGCGTTTTTTTCCTTCCATTGAGTGATTCTTACTCAAGATCCAAGACTGGCACTGGTTTGTTGGCCAAATTCAAGACCTTTTTCCGTCGAGGATGTGTTTGATTCATGAAGGCTTTGTTCTATATTGGTGTCTTGTCCAAGTTGTGATTTGTTGGCCAAAGTCAAGATCACTTCTTGTCCATCGACATTGATTACGAAGCTTTCCAAGGTCAATGGGTTCCGCTTAGCTGGGATCACTAAGTTTGTTGTGCCAAAGCCAAGGCTTAGTTGATTCAGAGGAAAAAGGTTAGGCAATATATTGGATATATTGGCTTATTGGCATATATAAGATATATGTTTCGGACTTGGATGTCCACCTACTGGATCTAGGAATTGGATGAGATCCAATTGATCTTAGAGATCTACCTAGTTAATTATCATACAATTTGTTGGCCAAAGTCAAGATTGTGTGTTATTTAACGGGATCCTAGCCCACTAGGAAACAAGGTTTCTCAAGTACTCAACAGAGGGTTAGAGGCTCGCCGAAAAATAGTGGGAGACAAGTATTAAATTTGCAATATTCGTTTAGTTACTTGCCAAACGCGCTCATTTCAAATATTTCGTCAAATAATTAATATATTAGTTGGACTAATATTTAATATTGTTTTAATTGAACAGTTGGACTGTATTCAAACTATTTCATTTATAGTTGATTATATAATTGGATTATAGTAATCAATATATTTGAATTAACTAATTTCAATTAATAGTTGATTTTATAATTGGATTATAGTAATCAATATAAATTGAATTTAACCTATTAAATTATAGTTGATTATATAGTTGGACTATAGTAATCATTATAATGAATAGTACCTGAAATCGTTGATTAAATAGTTGGACTATTAGAATCAAGATAATTGAAAGATTAGTGTTTAAAACATAATCCTGGGTGAAAATGTATTTAAACGACTTTAATTTTCAAATTGGGAATAAAACTTCAGGATAGTCCTGAAAAACCGAGAAGTTAATCTATATGGAATAGTAGAACATGATATTTGGAATAATCATGTGATGATAACTTTAGTGCTTAATCCATTAAGCTTGCCAAAAAGACTCCTTAATTTCTTAATCAGAACAAAGGATTAGATCCTTATAGTATGATAATGAAATTGAAGGATATTCATAGATCTATCTTTAGATCTTAGAAGTACTAAATTGCAATAGTAAACTCTTGGAGATTTAATGGCTATACTCAAGGAGAAAAAGCCAAAGTTTGCAATAAGGCAAGAAGCGCAAGGCGCACCTTACTTCGATATTCTAGAAGGCCAAGGCTTGGCCAAAGTCTTCTGGGGTGTGGAAAAGGGCAAATGCAAAATCATTATTATCTTCTGGGAAGACAAAGTACATATCCCAAAATATCTGCCTAAATTATGGCAAACGGGGACACGGAAGCGTGACTGCCGTATGGACAAGGCAGACATAAAGGAATTGAAGACGGTGCAAGGCTCCGACTTCAAATATGTTTGTCATAAATATGTTCACTACTAGTATTAAAATTGGATTTTAGATACTAAGTGTGGTACATAAATATGTACTGGTGTGCAGTATCTGCTGATTAACAGGATACTGACTTCAGTTGAGATCAATCTGTGGATCAGAAACGGGACAAGAGTCGCTGTTTTAACCGTAGATACCTAAGTTTAGGAACTACCCTTCGGGTGTGTACTTAAATTAGGAAACTGTTACAATGTAACTAGTTTGACTAGATACATTATCTCTATATCAGGGTTTAACCCATTGCGGGTATACCTTTATATTATAGAACACTAAAGTGTTTTATTATATAAAGATGATATTGAGATAAACAAATTAAATGTGAATAACAATATTTATATTTTGAATATAAATAAATCTCCAAAGTATAACATGACAAACAAATAGCTCAAACTGATTTCATCAGAAGAGACTTAAAAGTGGCATTGTTGTCTGGGACACAATTAAACAAGACTCGTATATCCGCACTTTCGAAGAGTGGGTACTAGGACGGATTTGATTCTATTCAAATGATGTCTAAGAATCTAGTTTATTGGGCAAAGTGCCTAAAGTACTTTTTACTTAGTAAAAGTGTAAGTGCCACCGATCTGTTACCCCTCGTTCATAGTGACGTAAATGGGCCCATGTCTAGCTAGGCTAGAGGTGGATATGAGTGTTTCGTGACCTTTACGGATGTGGCATCGTGTTATGGTTATGTGTTTCTTATGAAACATAAATCGGAAACTTTTAGAGTTTCGACACGAAGTAGACAAACAGATCGGCTAAAGTATTAAACCATCACGGTTAGACCTTGATGAAAATACTTAAGCAATAAGCTTCTCATATACTTGAAAGAGTATAGTATTCTTTCAATGAGGACTCCTCCCGGAACACGTCAGTTTGACGGTGTGTCTGAACGGAGAAACCAAATTTTGTTGGAAATGATAAGGTTAATCATGAGTCGCTCTGAGCTACCATTTCCTTCAACGGATACGCATTAACAGTGCAAAACTTATTTTGAATAAGGTTCCATAAAATCTGTTTGACAGAGTTCATATTAGATATAACAGGAAAGAAACTGGGTTTTCTCATTCCTGATGATTTGGGTATGCTAGACATATGTTTGGATGATACCAAACTAGAACCCAAATCGGATAAGTGCCTAATAATGGTTATCCTAGGGAAACCAAAGTATAGTACTTATACATCTCACAAGAGAACAATGTAATTGTTGCTCGCCGTGCGATTTTCCTAAGATGAATACCTATATGCAGTGGTAAGTGGGAGGGAAGTAAAACTCGATGAAAATCGGAGTAATACTGTTCCAGGCACCGATTCCTTAATGGAACACAAATAGTTCATCAAGGATGAAAATATACCAATAATCTTCGAATACACAAGAACCGCGTAAGTCGGAGAGAGTCAGAAAACAACCTGGGGTATGGGTTTCTGATCTCACCTCATAAAGATGTTAATCTTATTAAGCAACACGAACTGACTACGTATGAGGAAGTGATACAAGGTATCGACTCCCTATTATGGCAAAGGCCATGATGTCCGAAATGGATTTCATGTATAACAACCAAGTTTGGACACTAGTTGTTGTACCGTAAGGCATTGTGCCTATATGTACTGTATAAGTCTTCAAGGAAGACGAACATGGAAGGTAACATACCAACGTACTAAGCTAGGCTTGTAGCGAAAAGGTATCGTTATCAACATTGTGTCGATTACGAAGAAACCTTTTATCTGTTGCCTTAGTTGAATCCATTTGGATAATGCTTGTTGATGCTGCATGTTTCATTTATGAAATATGGCAACTGAATGCCAAAACCGCTTTCCTTAACGGAAACCTTTTGGAGGATGTTTATAACATCCTGACGGATTTGTCATACCAAAACAAGCAAACAAGGTTTGCAGGTCATTCGATCCATGGATGGATTGAAGCAAGCATTGTATTCTTGGAACGATATCGTTTTGATATAATCATAATGGTATAAGATTTAATTCAAAATGAAAATGATTCTTGTGTATATAAGGAGGTTAGTGGGAGCGCACTGACAGTGATGTCCTAAACAATAATGATATATCATTTCTTGGAAATGACATTCCCATAATACAGTCGGTGAAAGCTTGGCTTTCATGAAAAATTCTCCGTAGAATTCTTGGGAGAAACAACCTATATTCTAGGAATAAAGATCTACTGGGATAGATTTAAAGTTGTTAATAATCTCCGAGAAATCGTACATTGAAAAATGTACGCGACCTGGTGTCACATACGCTTTGAGCATATGGAGTCACAATCGGGCCAATCCAAGTGATAGTCAGGATTGATGTTAAGAACATCTTAAGTATCTTAGAGGAACTAAGGATGTTGTCTTATACTATAGAGAATGAGAACTTGAAGTGACTGGGTTCACTACTGCAAGTTTCCAAACCAATAAAAACGACTATAAGTCGTAACAACGGTACTATAAAGTTGGAATAACTAAAAAGTGAGCTGGAAATCTTCCATGCAAGATATTGTTACCGAATAAACAACACAAGTGGATTATTGCTGCAGCTGAGGCAGCAATAGAAGCCTTTTGGATCGATAATAATCCTAATCGGATTATTAGTAGTTCTGTTAGCAGCTGAGCTAGGCTACAGCACAGGCTAAAGAATTAATGGTCTCATCAACGATCCATATATATACTTCAATGTTCATCTGATTCGTTCGGATCATACATCACGGCGATGTGATGATCGAATAAATCGCATCAGATGATAACATTGCAAATCTGCTGACGAAAGCCTTTTCTCAGCAGAAGTTTGAGCGAACCGTACATAGTTCGGGTGTAGGACACTTGAGTGATTGGCTATAGGCTAAGTGGGAGATTGTTGGACATTTATGGCCCATAACATCACTATTTGTACAGATCATGGTGTTGTTGTACCAATTAACTATGTGACAAAGGAAATTGCTCTTCTATCATTTGTAATTAGATTACCAAGATGTATAAAATATAGAATGTCCATATGATTAGTTCCAGATTGAGATGATATGAGACAATATCAATCCACGAAGGTTTTATCATTAAATATCCCTAATCGTAGTATTATCGAGATTGGACATCGATAATGCGGAATAGACTAGTATTACACTTGTGCGCGTTGTGAGAGCATAACAGCATAGTTCTCATATATTTGGGTATAAGATACTCATGCAAGTGTAGTAGGAGGTTGTGTTTTACCGATGGTACGGAAAACAGCTTCGCTCTGGATAGACCCCTCGAAATTCCATTGGTAGTATGACTATGTGTCTATGGAAGTCCGAATCAGGGTAGGTGTATTTGGTCTTAACCTGAAACTTGCACCGCAAATACTTGCGACAATCAATATACTTTGGTTTTGGTCATCCAGGGCTTTAACAGGTTCTATGTACGCCTCTTCTGGGTATATTGAGAATCGTAGTGTATTGGGTGTGATGTCGAGATGGAAGTATCACTCCAGTCATAGTGGAGATGATGATCACATAGGGTACGGAACTGGTTCTCTTATATGCTGCAGCTATCGGGATATTATGACTAGGTCATGTTTATCCGATTATAGAGACTAGGTACCACAGATCCAATATGTGCTTCGTACGGGGCAGACACATTTCTAACCCCAGGCCTTGCACGTGACATCCGATGTTGGATCGAAATACGCAATACTACGTATACTACGCCTGATATAGATCACATATTCCAGTAAGAATATTTCTGGAGAATTGGGTAGGCATGATGCTTTGCTAGAAGCCAACCATGTCTTGTAAATTGGTATAAACGTAGTACTAGGTACTTACATGTTCAGATAGTTCGACGACCGGATTTACTGCCAACATATCCGGGGATCTCATGGGTCGCTTCCCGAAGATTCACCGATGACGTATGACTCGCACTTTATTAATCTGGGATTAATTAGATGAGAGAGAAAATTAATCTGGGATTAATTACGGAGATATTTTATCTGGGATAAAATATTTTTAAAAGAGAGAAAACGATTAATTTGGAATTAATCGATAAAATAATATATTCGATATATTATACGAAATTGGATTTCGACGCGGAATTAAATTTAGATTTTAATTCGGGCGAACGAGTTAATTTAGAATTAATTCGTTAGCGACATGAATAGTAATTTTGCTAGGCATAATTATTTAATTACGTAGTAACGAAAAATTTGTTAATTTGGAATTAGCGAACCCGAGCCCGTGAGTGTTTGCGGGAGCACTCGCATTGCGAATTAAGTGGGGCCCACAAGTCACATCTAGCGTCAAATCACTAGTCAATCGATTGATGTGATGTCTAGTCACTTTGAGTGATTTGACAACTTGTCATGAGTGATGTGAATAGTGATGGAGTTGGTTGTTGGCTTTAATGCCTTTTGACTTTTAGAAAGCAAAAATTTTGGTAAATGAATTTTGAAATTCATTTTTGTGTATTAGATACACAAATCTCCAACAACCAAAACTTAACACACTCTCTCCACTCTTCTCTCCATCTCTCTCGGCCAAGGGCCATTTCTTCTTCCTTTTCACTGTCAAATGCCGAGAGTTTACAAGGGAGAAGATGGTGATTTTTGTGGCAAAAATTACCTAGAGCTAGCACTCAAAACAGGACATACAAATGTGATAGGGAACTGATTTCGTGAGCATGAAATACACAACCTAAAGCTTGGAGCTTGGAGGACACCATGTCCGAATTTGGAGGACACAAAACAGCCCACTGCCGTGAGCACCTTGGAGGAGGAAAAGAATTTTTTGTGTTCGTCACATCGCTCAACCGATCATTGTAAGTATTCCGCAACTTCTTTGATGTATTCACATGTGTTTCATTCCCCAAAATGATCATTGGGACCTTAGAGAAACCCAACAGTCATGATACAACCCAGTGTCAGTTGCGATGCTTTTGCAACAGCATCATGACTAGTCATTCCAAGGTCATTACATCTTTACCATATTAAAAGATACATTATATTATAGAAACTGCATATATTATTCATAATAATAACATTTTACAGTAGTATTCATAAAGAAATACAACCGGGAATTGGCGCTCTGAGCACCAACCCCAACAAAAACTCCCACTAGCTCTAGTTCCAATAACGATTGTATCTAATACCCATCGACTCCTCGTGTTTATCAAACAACTTCAGAGGTATGGCCTTCGTCAGCGGGTCTGCTACATTATCTTCACTCGGTACCTTGCACACGACAATATCCCCTCGCGACATAATCTCTCGAATGATGTGGTACTTGCGTTCCACATGCTTCGGCTTCTGATGCGCCCTCAGTTCCTTTGCTTGCGCAATGGCTCTAATATTATCACAGTATAACGGAATCGCATTCTCGATACTTGGGAAAAATCCCAATTATGTGATAAAATTCTTTATCCACACAGCCTCTTTTGCAACTTCAGAAGCTGCAATATATTCCACCTCAGTGGTGGAATCTGCTGTTGATCCCTGTTTGGAACTCTTCCAACAAACTACACCTCCGTTAAGGGTAAATACGAATCCAGATGTAGACTTTCTATCATCGGGATCCGATTGGAAATCGGAATCCGTATACCCGTTAACTTGCAGTTCGTTTCCTCCATAAATTATTAACTTATCCTTAGAACCTTTAAGATACTTCGGGATATATTTAATGGCCATCTAATGGTCATTACCTGGATTGGACTGATATCGACTAGTTATGCTAACAGCGAAACATATATCAGGCCTTCTACATAACATGACATACATTATGCTACCCAAACACGAAGCATAAGGTTGGTTAGACATTCTAACCTTCTCATCTTCTGTTTGTGGACTCATCTTCTTTGAAAGATGAATCACATGTCTGAACGGTATGTTTGCTGTCTTACAGTTACCAAAATTATCTTGTTCCAAGATCTTATCTATGTACATTGATTGGGATAACCCAATCAGCTTCCTTTGTCTATCTCTATAGAATTTTATTCCTAAAATATAGGAAGCTTCTCCCAGGTCCTTCATGGAGAAATTCTTACAGAGGTACGCTTTGACGCTTTGTAACATATCTAAATCATTCCCAACGATTAGGATGTCATCAACATATAGGACTAAAAATACGACCATGCTCCCACTGGCATTCTGATACACACAGGATTCCTCCGAATTCTTGAGAAAACCAGACGATCTAATAATCTCGTTGAATCCAAGATTCCAACTTCGTGAAGCTTGTTTAAGTCCATAAATGGACTTCTTAAGCTTACACACCATACCCGAGTTTTCGCTGGACGCAAAACCTTCCGGCTGTTCCATATAGATTTCTTTATCAAGAAATCCATTTAGAAAAGCCGTTTTGACATCCATTTGCCAAATCTCATAGTCATGATACGCAGCTATAGAAAGCAAAATCTGAATAGACTTAAGCATTGCTACTGGTGAAAAAGTTTCATCGTATTCGACGCCAGGTCGCTGTGTGTAACCTTTTGCTACCAGTCAGGCCTTGTAAGTTTCAACCTTACCATCAGGCCCTCGCTTCATTTTATAAACCCATTTACAACCGATATGAACAATTCCTTCGGGAAGCGGAACCAAGTCCCAAACTTGATTCTCATACATTGAGTCTATCTCGGATTTCATGGCACTTTTCCATTTCACGGAGTCGATGTCCAACATCGATTCTCTATAGGTGAAAGTATCAGTCTCTTCAACTAAGAGAACATCTAGACTCTTTTCTTGTATCAAATAAAAGCGTTCAGGAGGTCTAGATACCCTTTCTGACCTACGGAGTGTGTGTGTTGAAGGTCCTTCATCTACTTGAACTTCAGGTTCCTCCGTTGGTTCGTTGTTTTCAGGTTGGACTTCATCAAGTTCAACCTGTCTATGATTACCACCTTCTGACAAAAATTATACTTCTAAAAATTTTGCGAAGCGAGCTACGAACACATTTCGATGCTCGGTATCATAGAACAGATATCCCATCGTATTCGAAGGATATCCGACAAACCTAAACTTTTGCCCTCGAGGCGAAAGCTTATCTTGCTGAGTCACTCTGACATAGGCGGGACAACCCCAAACCTTAATGTAACTAAGATTTGGTCTCATACCGAACCATATCTCATACGGAGTTGTAGGAACAACTTTTGAAGGAATCTTATTCAAAAGATGTGCAGCTGTTAAAATAGAGTAGCCCCATAAGTAATAGGGCAAATCTGTGAAACTCAACATTGATCGGACCATATCCAATAAAGTCTGATTTCTCCTCTCAGACACTCCATTGTGCTGTGGAGTACCTGGAGGAGTATATTGAGCGAGAATCCCATTCTCCTTCATATAATCCATGAACTCACCACTCATATATTCACCGCCTCGATCAGATTGAAAGCATTTAATATATTGGCCAGTTTGTTTTTCTATTTCATTGCGGAACTCTTTGACCTTTTCAAAGGTTTCCGATTTATGTCGCATCAAATAGACATAACCATACTGTGACAGATCATCAGTAAAGGTAACGAAGTACGAATAACCACTGTGAGCATTCTGACTTAGTGGACTACATACATCAGAATGTACGAGTTCTAGTAAGTTAGTGGCGCGGTGTCCAACATCAGAAAATTGGGTTTTGGTCATCTTACCCTGAATACATGATTCACAAGTTGGATAGGATTCAATGGTGAGATCTGGTATCAAACAATTCCTAACCAATTGGGTAAGGCGTTTAACGCCTATATGACCTAGTCGCATATGCCAAAGTTTAGTATTATTAATTACAGGTAAACTACATTTATTAATTCCAGTGTTTAAAATATCTTTTGAAGTTTGCAATGTATAATGACCATGCTTATTTGGACAACAAAGGACTGGATATTACATTTATCATACAAATACAAAGAACAATTCTTAATATTAATACGAAAGCCTTCTTATCCAATACAAAAAGTGATATAATATTAGCTACACATCCAGGTACAAAATAACAATCATTTAACAAAAGTGTCCCTTTTAGTAAAGGGATCTCGCATACTCATATTACAACTGCATCCAGTGAGTCTCCACTCCCGAACCGCAACTGCATCTCTCCAGGCTTCAGTTTCCTACTTTTCTTCAGTACCTGCAACGAATTGCAAATGTGAATGGGACAAGCAGAATCTAAAATCCAGGTGGATGTAACGGCTTCACAAGCCAAAGATACATCAATAATTGGAAAAATAAATATACCTGATGTCGATGCTCTCTCTCTCCTCAGCTGGGAAATATAGTCAGGATAGTTCCTTTTCCAGTGCCCGACTTTGCTGCAGTGATGACACTTGTCTTCATAAGCCCTATTGGGCTTTGCTATCTTTGCCTGTAGTTGAGGACCGAAACCCTTATTCTTCTTCCCTTTCTTCTTCTTTCCTTTTGACCAAGTCTGGGAAGAAGCAGATAGAGAAGTAGGTCTCGGAGGGCGAGTCGGTACTCCCTTCTTGAGGTCCTCTTCCGCCGGGAGCAACATCCTATACATCTCTTGGTAGGTGCAAACAATCATGTTCATGTTGAAGTACATCACAAACTGGCGATAAGAAGCTGGGAGCGAACCAATAATGACACACCTACCGAGAATGTCATTCAGAATGAGATTATGTTGCCTCAATTGATCGATCAAATCGATAATCTGAAGAACATACGGGCTAACAGCTTGCCCCTCATCCAATCACGCATGGAACAATTCCATTGCGACCTTATGAACAACAACTTGTTCTTGGTTCTCAAACGATTGTCTTAATCGTGTCATCATAGTATAACCATCTGACATGCCATAATATTGTTTCTTGAGTCCCGGTGAAAGCGAACTTAAGATGTATGATTTAACTTTTAAATCATCATCCTTCCAAGCTTGGAAGACTTCGCGTTATTTCGGTGTAGCGTCCTCTGCCACAGCAAGGGGCAGTGGACCCTCAAGAACATATCACAACTTCTCGGAATCGAGGACAATCCTCAAATCCAAATCCCAATCGGTGAAGTTATCAGCACCTTTAAGTTTGTTCGCATCAAGCATACGTGCAAACTGATTAGTGGATGGTACCGCCATCGTAAATCTATCATATAGATCACGAAAAATGGTTAGCATAAATTTTAGCAGTTTCATATAATATCATAAGCATAAACTAGATCATGGATTTTAATCTAAAAATGCCACTCCCACTAAATCATGCAATACTGTAATCCCCAAACAGAATACAAAGATTTAATAATTAAATTAAATACAAATAGTGAAAAGTGGATCCCATGAATATATTTCAGCTCACAGTAGAGGCACAGTCTCGCCTACGTATATTCATCAAGTAGACAACTCATTTGTCAATCACTCACTAGTGACTCATGGGTTTCCGGTCCTGGTCGTTTCTCGTTGTAGCTGCTAAGGCAGGCCCACAAGGAGATGTACCGAGGTTAAACTCGTCAATGATAAACTCAAGTTACTTACGTAACCTTGATAGCTATGGCATGTTCAGGATTCCGCTTTCGCTTGAATTTATCTAGTATCTTATATACATCCGGTATAAATAAATCTCTATCGGCTACACCCTCAAAGCAGAGGCACGGTCTCAGATGTAGTCACGGAGGAATATTTATAAACCGTATTGACAAGACGGACCACATAACATGCATCAAATACATAATTACATTTAAACCTTATTAATTAGGGATTTTCCGCTAAGTGTCATATACCCTAAATCTAATCAAATTAGATTAAAACATGCTTGTATAAAGTTAAGAAAACATGATTAAATATTGAATTTAAAGGGCTAATCATATTAGGAGTCCTAGAATCAGACTAGCTCTGATACCATTTTGAAAGGGGTTTTTTGGCGGAAATCCGGTAACGCAGCGGAATAGTGGAAAATCAAAATTTTCCGATTTCAAAACTTTTTCTCGGATAAATTAAATAAAATTATTTATTTAATTGCCCAATTATTAAATTATGAAATAAAACACATTAAATCAAATTTATGTGAATTACCGAATTTCCCATAAACCAAGCATTTTGTTTATTTTAATCCGAAATTGTTAAAAACGATTTTGGATGATTCTAAATCATTACAAATATGAATTTAACATGTCCTACACATTGAAATTCAAATTTCGACCAAAATTCCCAAAATTTTAGCATAAAGCCGAGACCCATTAATGTCCAATAATATGCATTTTGCATTTTCCATGTTCAAAACACATCCAAATGAAATCCAATCAACATAGGATTTTATGTGTATCATATACACATCAAAATACACAACATAAATGAAAACCCCCAAATTTGGAACTGGTCTTAAACCCTAATTTTTCAATTTCTTCAAATTGGACAAATTATACCAAATTGGTTAAATCCAACACTTCAATCATGTTTCTTCTATTACAATCAAGCCTCACCACAATGAAACAACTATAGAACAAATTTAGGTCATTTAAGAGTGGGTCAATAACTCTAGATTGGCAACAAGTTTCTCAAACTATCAAAAGTATGCTTATTAACATATTAGAAGCATTATTTCAACTTAATACATTCATAACCCTATTCTCAAACATCCATCAAACAAAAGCAAAAAGAATAAAGAATAGAAATTTATGAGAGCATCACAAGATGAAGCCAATAACAAGAGGAACATTTTTCTCTCTAATGGCTAGTTGGAAATACTCACTGAAATCCAAGCTTTCTATGATTTTCTTCTTCTTCTTCTCAAGGTTCTTTTGCTTTCTTTCAATGGATTTTTTAGGTAAGTGTATGACTTAATGAAACCCTAAATGAAAACAAAATAATATATACCAAAACCCTTATGCCTTGGCCGAATTTTGTAGCTTGCAAAATATCAAGATATTTTCAATTTTTGTTTCATTTAATGCCTTTTATCAACTTGTATTTTTAATCATCAAACCTTTTAATGAATTAAAGTAAGTCAACAAAAGCAACTCAAGTCATTAAAATAAATATCATAACTTTAAAATATTTATATTTTAATTAATTTAATCATTTAACAATTAAATAATTAAATAATTATTTAAATAAAAAATATATAAATATATGTATTATATTTACACTAAATATCAAATATATATATATATATATATATATATATGATATTAGTCAAATATCTCAATTTGACAATTAATTAATGTGTATTTGAATTAATCTATCATTAAAAGCAAATACACAAAAATCGGGAAATGACTATCGGGTCCCTACACATGTATTTTGCGTTTAACTTTTAAACGAATTTATAAATAATCAATATTATTTATAAATGTTGCCCTAGTGCTCTACGAGTTTATTTCATTAGTGAGACTCTCTAGATTCAGGCATATCCGTCACGAAATCAAATTTCGTGTCCATAATTTATCCACCCGTAAATTATGACGATCACGGATAAACTCGATAAATTATACAGGTTGAGGTCATGGAAAATGTATTATTCCTCCGTCACATGTATCCGTATATATCCCAAAGATATAAATGTAAATGTCAAATCTCTATAGGGATTATCCCGTCGACGTCTCTATTAGCAATCTCAAAAAGAACATTTAGAACTGGCTTCTAAATTGTACCACGCGCCCTTGGTTTTTATCTGATCGCTAATCATATGGACTACCTATGCTTTGATACACAGAACTTACGGATCCTATCTTGATACACACAGGATACCCTGAGGATCTATCCACACCCAACGAACAAGCGGAGGTCTGATCTAAATAGATCGGTGACGTGACTGCCATTTAAGTGTGGAAGATGTATCATGTGCCCACAGTGGTATCTCAAGTCGAAGAATCACAAGTGCTACTCAACCCGATAAGATTCTTATCGACGTTTGTGTACCATCCATTAAGAATCTTCGGTGAGTCGTTCAGTGTTTATCCGCTATAAACACCTACACGTCTATACTAAATCCAAGACTTATGGTTCATTGAGAAACCATTGGAATCATATATTCCAGTATACGACATGTTCCAGTCTCAATGAGTTTACTATACTGACCAAATAATGTAAACCTTGACCAAGAATAGTCTGAGAATGACAACGTCATGATACAACTCAATGTCAGTTGCGACGCTTTTGCAACAACATCATGACTAGTCATTCCAAGGTCATTACGTCTTTACCATATTAAAAGATACATTATATTATAGAAACTGCATATATTATTCATAATAATAACGTTTTACAGTAGTATTCATAAAAAAATACACCCGGGAATTGGCGCTCTGAGCACCAACCCCAACAAAATCTCTACAATATTTCAACATTGAGAAATTAAGATTGGATCTTAGAGTGAAGCTTGCTAGCATTGAAATCAAGATTGGATCTTGGAGTCAAGCTTGCTAAACTTTGGAAGTTCTCCAACCATTTCAACAAGGAGAAGTAGATTGGATCTTTGAATCAACCTTGATAGGTAAGTTTAATCTTCTCCAAAAGCTATATTTTTCATGAGTGAGACATATATTGATGAATAATGTATTAGATACATAATAATATAGCTTGATGTTGAAATTAGGCTAATTAATTGTGTTATAATGCTTTTGAAGTATAAACACAATATGCTTGTAATTGGGTCAAAATATTTATGTTAGATATAGACATAAAATTAGATTTTGGAACTTTAGATAATAGCTTGTAGCTAAGACTACCATTCTAGAATCACTTGACCACATTAGGGCGACCTAGAATTGTTCATGAGTCATTTCATTGTGAGATTCTGTTTGGTTTTTAATTTGATTTAAATAAATGTATATATATATTTAGAATATATATGGATATATATGTTTGTTGTATAACATGTGTTTGTTGGAATTGATGCGTGGAGTGCCAATCTAAACTGTATATTTTATTATTTATTAATAAAATAACTACATTTTTCATTTCATACCTTATTAATGGTATAGTTATTATGCGTATTAGATTGATGTATAGCTATGTTAAGAATGACATCGACCTTAGAATAGTCTTGACATTAGGTGTAAACTATTCTTAAAGTAAATATTCCAAGTCGTTGGTTTTGGAATACTGTCGAATTCCTATAACCTAGAAGACTAGCACATGTCGTATATTGGAATTGGAGTTCCAATGGTTTAACCCGATATACCATGAGTTTTGGAAACTTGTATAGACATGTGGGTATCCGTTGAAGCGAATACTGAATGACTCATAAGTGATTCCTAATAGTTGGATGTACAAACCACCATCAATAGGAATCTCCTCGAGTCGAGTAGCATATGTAATCATTTGACAATAGAATAACATTGATTTTGTGTGAGATCCTCCACACTTTGATGTTATGTATGTCAAAAAGCTTTCATGGTCTGGGCTCTAAATGTTCGTTGGGTGTGGACAGATGCATTCAGTAATCAAATGCGAAAAAAGATATGATATGTCGGTCCGTATGTTTGCCACAAGGGATTTAGGTATCCATGTTAGTAAAGTCACGATTCTTAAAGCTTTGGCCAAAGTCGATCTCCTAGGGTGGATCGCATCAGTTATGAAGAATCGTGGACATGTCGACATGAAATGTGCGCCTCGAAAACTTGACGGTGTATTCTATGTTTCCTAAGCACAACTTGGATAGCCTAAGATGGAGAGATTGTTAAACATATGTGATGATCTCGACTTGTATAGTTCATGTAGGTCGTTCGTGTTCTTCGTGAATTCGGAGGTGGCCGAATTACATACATATTGGCTTATATGACGAACATGTTTGAACTTAGAGAGTCCCAATATGAAGTGTACTCATTGAGCACTTGGTTAGCCAATTTATTTTGATAAAAGATAATATTCGATATTATATTTATCAACTAAGATAATCTAGTGTTATTGGATAACATTGATTATTTACTTTGACCTAACTGGATTATTTCAATAATTACACAAGAGCTTATCATAATTATCTCTACCATTTGAGGATATTATGGTAATTATAAGTATGTAATAATATGTGGCTTTAGCTTGATTTAATTGGATTAAATCAAAGTGGAAAACATTTAACTAATCCATTTCCTAATCCTTGGCTTGATTTAATTGGATTAAATCAAAGTGGGAGACAATGGAGATTTGTCACACCTAATTATACATATTTGGACAAATTAGATTAAGCCCACTTAAAAGTTGATTACAACTTTTATTAATTAAAAATTACCTAAGTTTTCTTATAAATAGAAACCTTGAGGAAAGTTTTAATTACAAGTACAAGAACAAGTATAAGCATAAGCAAAAGCTCGAGTAAGCTGTACAAAAGTAATTCTTGAGAGATTAGCCTAAGTTAGAGAAGTGTTTAGAGAAGCTTGTGAGGTCTCTACAACATTTCGCTATGAGAAATCAAGATTAGATCTTGAAGTGAAGCTTGTTAGCATTGGAAACAAGATTGGATCTTGAAGTCAAGCTTGCACACCTTGGAGGTTCTCCAACCGTTTCAACAAAGGAGAAGTAGATTGGATCTTGCATCAAGCTTACTAGGTAATATTTGATCTTCTCCTAAGCTATGTTCTTTTGTATTAGATGCATGAACACATAGCTTAATGTTGAAATAAGGCTAATCAATTGTGTTAGGATACTTTAGAAGTATAAACACAACATGCTTATGCATTAGGTCAAAGATGTTCATGTTGGACATGGAACAATTAATAAGAGTTTGGAACTCTAGATTAAAGCTTAGAGCTATTGCTACCATTTTAGAATCACTTGACCACCTTTGGGTGACCTAGAATTGTTAATGAGACATTTTTTATTGGGATTCTATTTTGGGTTGTAATTTGATTCAAAGAAATACATATATATATTTAGAATTTATATATGTTTATTTCATTATATGTGTTGTGGTTGGTTTTGAAATTAAAATTATTTTGGGTGATTTTAAAAGTGTTTTAAAGTTTTTATTTTTAGAAAAAAAAAAATTTAGTGTGCTCTCGGCCATATTGGCCGAGAGCTAGGGGTTATCGTTGGCCAAGGTTTGGTTCGGTTCTAGAACCGAACCAAACCGAATCGTGCGGTTCTACGATTCTAGTTTTTTGGAACCGCAGAACTGAATCGAACCGATCCGGAACCGAACCGAATCCTATTTTTTAAGGAAAAAATAATATAATTTGATTCGATTCCAGTTCGGAACTGGAACCAAACCGGAACCGAACCAAACCTTAAGGTAACAGTTCAAAATTTTATGGAACCATAACCGAACCGTTTGGGGTTCGATTCGGTTTCGATTTTAAAATCGGAACCAGATGGAACCGTAACCTTACCGTTCCATTCGGTTCGGTTCAGGTTCGATTTCGATTCCGAACCAGAACCGTGGCCAAGTCTATTAGGGGCTGCAACGCCACAAAGTAGCGTTGCAGCGCCTGCATGCTGCTGAGCAGCATGCGCAGTATGCTGCTGCCAGCAGCATGTTTCGCATGCTGCGCAGGTAACATACATTCGCCCCAGTAGATATAACTCATATATGATTTTTATCTCAAATGGATTTTTCCGGATCCAGATTTATTTCTGGTTTTCCCTAAAACACTTGAAAAATAAAATATTATTTTTTATTAATTTTTTAAAATACACTCATGCTAGATATTCACGGGTTAGACCCACTTCCGATCCGACCCTAGGGGTTCCACAAATGCCCAACAGAATGGTATCAGTAGCAAGGCTTAACCACACAACACATATTTTGAATCTATGCCATAGTAATTTTAATTTAATTATTCATAAGATATATTGGATATGTATTGCAAGTTTAAAATAAAAATTTGACCTAATTAAGTTAATGACTTGATTGTCTTACATCTCCCGTGATTAGGTGATTACTTTATTTAAGTAATAATATTAGTAATGTTGGAGCATTATTGGATGGTTTGTCTTGTCAATACGGAGATGAATGGGTTCTTACTACTTATATCCAATATCGTCATGAGTGTGAAGGTATAAGTGCTTGTAACTTAGGTCGCTCTGGTAAAATATTAGATGTAGCGTGATAATTTAACGTAGTCACCCAATATCGTCATTAGTTTGAGGGTGCACATACGAAGTTCATTAGTGCACATTGACAAGTATACACCTAGAACACGTCTTAATCCAATATCGTCATTAATGTGACAATAAGAAACGGTTCAGGACCAAACTATGAGTCACATGAAGTGATTGACCTTGGAGGTCTGCCTAATGAGTTTATAAAGGCCAATATCGTCATTAGTGTGAGACTGGTGCAAATGTCATGGGATCCACTTCCCGCTATGAAAATTTCATACTCAAATTTCTATTTTTCCATTAAAAGAGATTACTGAATTACGTAAATTAGTGGGATGGCACTAATATATTAAAAATTTCATAATCAAATAGTGTTATTATTTTGAAATGAAAATTGTACTGCTACCACTTAAAAATATTGTCTTGTAGATGGCTGTCGCTAATCCATTGATGAAACTTTTGGATTCCAATAAGCTAAAAGGAGTCGAAAACTATTTCGAATGGGAAATGAACATGCACCTTGTCTTGGAATTTGAAAAATTGACTTATGTCACCGTCAATCCACTGCCTGTTGAAATCGATCCTGACTCCACTCCAAAGAAGCTATAGACTTTTGATAGATGGAAGGATGATAACTTGAAGGTGAAATCCTTCATCTTGGGATCGATGGTTCTGAGACAGTACATTGAAGTACCGGATGCTTGGAGCATTATGCGAACACTCAAGGAGTTGTTTGAGGCAAACCAAGAGATGGAACTTTATCGAAGGTCTAAGGAATTGTTCCGTGCTGAACTCAAGGAAGGAGGAGCTGTCAGCATTTATGATTTGAACGTGATAGACCAGATTTGATATCTGGAACGACAGGGCATTGTGTTTGATGAACGGCTGGGCCATAATTTGATTATGTCTTCTTTGCATGGTTTTTATGCTGGCTTTGTATTAAATTTCCATATGCATTCGATGCAAGCCATATACGAAGAACTCTAGAACATGCTACGCATGGCAGAGCAAGATTTGAGGAAAGTCAACCCCACACTGTATCTCCATAGAGGAGCTTGCTCTTCAAAGACTGCTGGGAAGTCAAAGAAAATAAAGATGGGGAAGAATAAGATATCAAAGAAGAACTCCAAGAAGTGCAAAGGCACAAAACCGAAAGAAGCTCGTGACCAATATCTACAATGCATGAAGTCTGGACAATGGAAGAAAAACTGTCCAGAGATAAAAGTAAAAGCAAGACCCTCAGATACGCTTTATATTTTTCCAATTATTGACGTCTCATTAGCCTTAGATGCAAATAGTTGATGGGTGTTAGACATTGGCAGTCCTACTCATATTTACAATTCCCTGTAGGAAATGAGGGTTAAAAGAAGGCTGAATCAATGGGAGATCCAGCTTAGAGTTGGCAATGGCGAGACATTGGATGTCAAGGCCATAGGAACAGTTATTCTAAATCTCCCAAATGGATGTAAATTAGATTTGCATGACTGTTATTATGTTCCCTCAGTTATCAGACAAATAACATCACTGCCAATATTAGATAAAGAGAGATATAAAATAAACATTAAGGATGAAACTTTATGTTTGTATGATAAAAAAATTTATTGAAATGTGAATGTTCTTTATCAAACGGTCACTATGTTTTGGAAACATGTAAAGATGTCTTTAATGTAGAGGAAAATATAAGTAGGCAATTTGAACTAAATAATAATGAATTATGGCATATGAGATTGGGCCACATAGGTGTTAGACTTCTATCCAAATTGGTAAAGAATGGTTTGATTGAAAATCTTACCTTAGATCCTTATCCAGTTTATGAGTCATGAATCCAAGGAAATATGACAAAGGCCCAATTTCTAGGTGTTGGACACATTGCTGCAGATTTACTAGAGCTAATAAACAACGATGTGTGTGGTCCATTAAATCATGCTGCTCATGATGGTTCAACATACTTTGAGACTTTCACAGATGACAAGTCTGGATATGGAAATGTCTATCTCATGAAATATAAGTCGGAAAACAAACCGATAAATTCATCAAATGCCTTAGATTAGATCGAGGCGGTGAATACATGAGAGAAGAATTCAGAAATTATTTAAGGGAGAATGGAATTCTCGCCCAATATATCCCACCATGAACACCTCAACACAATGGAGTGTATGAGCGTAGAAATCGTACTTTATTGGATATGGTGCGAACAATGATGAGCTATACAGATCTTCATTATTACCTTTAGGGTTACGCTTTACTTATTGCTACCTACATACTTAATAGGGTTCCATCAAAATCTGTTTCTACGACCCCCTATCAGATATGGTACAGTAGAAATCTAAGTCTTAAGCATTTAAAGATTTGGGGTTGTCCTGCATACGTTAGAATTATGCAACGAGATAAACTAGCACACAGATAGTATAAATGTAGGTTAGTTGGATATCCTGATAATTCTATGGGCTATCAATTCTATGATTCTGAGCAACAAAATGTATTTATTGTTCGCTTTGCCACTTTTCTTGAAAAGTAATTTTTGAGAGAAAGTGGGAGTTGTAGAAAGATTGAACTTGATAAGTTTGATCCCAACGATAATGAACCTGAGGTAGAACCAGAGATCCATATAGGTGAAGGATCTACAACACAGGTTCTACGTAAGTCAAATAGAATATCAAAGCCTCCTGAAAGATTGTTCTTAACATCTGATGTGAGCCTTGATGTTCTCCTCTTGGAGCAAACAGATCCAACTACGTATAAAGAAGCGATATTAGATATCGATTCGGGAAAATGGTAGGAAGCCATGAAATCCGAAATGGATTCAATTTATGCCATACTTAGTTGAACTTCCTGAAGGAGTTAAACCTATAGGTTGTAAATGGGTTTACAAAAGGAAGCGAGGGCCCAATGGAAATGTGGAAACCTTTAAGGCCTGACTGGTAGCGAAAGGTTACACTCAACGTCCTGGGATTGATCATGAGGAAACATTTTCACCAGTAGCCATGCTAAAATCCATTAGGATTCTTTTAGCCATTACTGCATATCACGACTATGAGATATGACAGATGGATGTGAAAACCGCTTTCCTAAATGGATTCCTTGAGGATGATATCTATATGGAACAACCAAAGGGTTTCGTATCCAGTGAGACTTCAAAATTGGTTTCTAAGCTCCAAAAGTCTATTTATGGACTTAAACAGGTATCTCGAAGCTGGAATCATCATTTTGATGAGATAATTAGATTATCTGGATTCATCAAAAATGAGGAAGAACCATGTTTATAAGAAAGTGAGTGAGAGCATGACAGTTTTCATAGTCTTGTATGTAGATGACATCTTTATCATAGGAAATGATATATGGATGATGCAAAGTGTAAAAGCCTATCTTTGCAAGAACTTCTCAATGAAAGATATGGGTGAAGCTTCCTATATACTAGGTATAAGGCTCTATCGGGATAGAGTTAGGAAGCTTATAGGGTTGTCACAATTGACATACATAGAGAAGATATTAGAAAGGTACAGTTTTACCAACTGCAAGGCAGCAAATGTACATTTCCTATACGGCATACATCTTTCGAAGAAAATGGCACCTCAGACTGAGGAAGAAAGGGTTAGGATGTCTAAATTTCCATTTGTTTCTTGTATTAGGAGCATAATGTATGTTATCCTATGTATTAGACCTGACATCAGTTTCGGCGTCAGTGTGACCAGCCGATATCAATCTGATCCAGGTAATGATCATTGGACAGCCGTGAAACGTATCCTAAAATATCTTAATGGTACTAAGGATAAGTTTCTGATATATGGAGAATGTAAGCTACAAGTTAAGGGAAATACAGACTCCGACTTCCAGGGAGATCCAGATGATAGAAAATCTACATCAGGATACATATTACCCTTAACGGTAGTGCTGTTACTTGGCGATATTCAAAGCAAGTCTCAACAGCTGATTCCACCTTTGAGGCGGAATTTATAGCGGCTTCAGAAGCTGTTAAAGAAGCTGTTTGGATTAGAAATTTTATTACAGAACTTGGCGTTGTGCCTAGTATTGCAGATTCAATCCCATTATACTGTGATAATAACGGAGCCATCGCCCAAGCTAAGTAGCTGATGGCATATTCCAAGTCTAAACATATGGAAATGAAATACCGCGTAATTAGAGAGATTATTGAATGAAAAAACATAGTGGTCTTGAAGGTTCAAGGACAAGACAACATAGCAGACCCGCTTACAAAGACCTTACCTCCCAAGTTATTCGATAAACATGTGGAGGAGATGGGACTGCAGTACCATCCAGATTGGCACTAAGCAAGTGGGAGTTTGTTGGACTTGGTGCTTGGAGTGCCAATCTGAATTGTACATTTTATTATTTATTAATAAAATAACTCCATTTTCATTTCATACCTTATTAATAGTATAGTCATTATGCGTATTAGATTGATGTATAGATATGTTAAGAATGACATCGACCTTAGAATAGTCTTGACACTAGGTGTAAACTATTCTTAAAGTAAATATTCTTAGTCGTTGGTTTTGGAATACGGTCAAATTCCTATAACCTAGAAGACTAGTACATGTCATATATTGGAATTGGAGTTCCAATGGTTTAACCCGATATACCATGAGTTTTGGAAACTTGTATAGACATGTGTGTATCCGTTGAAGCGAATACTGAATGACTCATAGGTGATTCCTAATAGTTGGATGTACACACCACCGTCAATAGGAATCTCCTCGAGTCGAGTAGCATATGTAATCATTTGACAATAGGATAACATTGATTTTTTGTGAGATCCTCCACATTTTGATGCCATGTATGTCAAAAACCTTTCATGGTCTGGCCTCTAAATATTCGTTGGGTGTGGACCGATGCATTCAGTAATCAAGTGCGAAATAAGATAGGATCTGTCGGTCCGTATGTGTACCACAAGGGATTTAGGTATCCATGTTAGTAAAGTCACGATTCTTAAAGCTTTGGCAAAAGTCGATCTCCTATATAGAGAAGCGATATTAGATATCGATTCGGGAAAATGGAAGGAAGCCATGAAATCCGAAATGGATTCAATTTATGCCATACTTAGTTGAACTTCCTGAAGGAGTTAAACCTATAGGTTGTAAATGGGTTTACAAAAGGAAGCGAGGGCCCAATGGAAATGTGGAAAACTTTAAGGCCCGACTGGTAGCGAAAGGTTACACTCAACGTCCTGGGATTGATCATGAGGAAACATTTTCACCAGTAGCCATGCTAAAATCCATTAGGATTCTTTTAGCCATTACTGCATATCACGACTATGAGATATGACAGATGGATGTGAAAACCGCTTTCCTAAATGGATTCCTTGAGGATGATATCTATATGGAACAACCAAAGGGTTTCGTATCCAGTGAGTCTTCAAAATTGGTTTGTAAGCTCCAAAAGTCTATTTATGGACTTAAACAGGTATCTCGAAGCTGGAATCATCATTTTGATGAGATAATTAGATTAACTGGATTCATCAAAAATGAGGAAGAACCATGTGTTTATAAGAAAGTGAGTGAGAGCATGACAATTTTCATAGTCTTGTATGTAGATGACATCTTTATCATAGGAAATGATATATAGATGATGCAAAGTGTAAAAGCCTATCTTTGCAAGAACTTCTCAATGAAAGATATGGGTGAAGCTTCCTATATACTAGGTATAAGGCTCTATCGGGATAGAGTTAGGAAGCTTATAGGGTTGTCACAATCGACATACATAGAGAAGATATTAGAAAGGTACAGTTTTACCAACTGCAAGGCAGCAAATGTACCTTTCCTATACGGCATACATCTTTCGAAGAAAATGGCACCTCAGACTGAGGAAGAAAGGGTTAGGATGTCTAAATTGCCATTTGTTTCTTGTATTAGGAGCATAATGTATGTTATGCTATGTATTAGACCTGACATCAGTTTCGGCGTCAGTGTGACCAGCCGATATCAATCTGATCCAGGTAATGATCATTGGACAGCCGTGAAACGTATCCTAAAATATTAATGGTACTAAGGATAAGGTTCTGATATATGGAGAATGTAAGCTACAAGTTAAGGGAAATACAGACTCTGACTTCCAGGGAGATCCAGATGACAGAAAATCTACATCAGGATACATATTTACCCTTAACGGTAGTGCTGTTACTTGGCGATATTCAAAGCAAGTCTCAACAGCTGATTCCACCTTTGAGGCGGATTTATAGCGGCTTCAGAAGCTGTTAAAGAAGCTGTTTGGATTAGAAATTTTATCACAGAACTTGGCGTTGTGCCTAGTATTGCAGATTCAATCCCATTATATTGTGATAATAACGGAGCCATCGCCCAGGCTAAGTAGCTGATGGCGTATTCCAAGTCTAAACATATGGAAATGAAATACCGCGTAATTAGAGAGATTATTGAATGAAAAAACATAGTGGTCTTGAAGGTTCAAGGACAAGACAACATAGCAGACCCGCTTACAAAGACCTTACCTCCCAAGTTATTCGATAAACATGTGGAGGAGATGGGACTGCAGTACCATCCAGATTGGCACTAAGCAAGTGGGAGTTTGTTGGACTTGGTGCTTGGAGTGCCAATCTGAATTGTAATTTTATTATTTATTAATAAAATAACTCCATTTTCATTTCATACCTTATTAATGGTATAGTCATTAAGTGTATTAGATTGATGTATAGATATGCTAAGAATGGCATCGACCTTAGAATAGTCTTGACACTAGGTGTAAACTATTCTTAAAGTAAATATTCCTAGTTGTTGGTTTTGGAATACGGTCGAATTCCTATAACCTAGAAGACTAACACATGTCATATATTAGGATTGAAGTTCCAATGGTTTAACCCGATGTACCATGAGTTTTGGAAACTCATATAGATATATGGGTATTTTTTGAAGTGAATATTGAATGAATCATAAGTGATTCCTAATAGTTTGATGTACACACCACCGAAAATAGAAATCTCGTCGAGTCGAGTAGCATATGTAATCCTTAGACTATAGGATAACATTCATTTTGTGTGAGATCATCCACGCTTTGATTCCATTTATGTCATAAACCTTTCATGGTCTAGCCTCTAGATGTTCGTTGGGTGTGGACTGATGCACTCAGTAATCAAGTGTGAAACAAGATAGGATCCATCGGCCCGTATGTGTACCGTAAGAGATTTAGGTAAAGTCACGATTCTTAAAGCTTTGGCCAAAGTTGATCACCTAGGGTAGATCGGATCAGTTATGAAGAATCGTGGACATGTCGACATGAAATGTGCCTCAGAAACTTGACACTATATTATATATTTCCTAAGCACAACTCGGATAGCCTACGACAGAGGGATTGTTAAACATATGTGATGATCTCGACTTGTATAGTTCAGAAAGCTCATTCGTGGTCTTCGCAAATTCGGAGGTGGCCGAATTACGCACATATTATCTAGGCTTATATGACGAACGTGTCTGAATTTAGAGAGTCCTAATATGAAATGTACTCGTTGAGCACTTGAGTAGCCGATTAATTTTGATAAAAGATAATATTCGATATTATAATTATCAACTAAGATAATCAAGTGTTATTGGATAATATTGATTATTTACTTTGACCTAATTGGATTAATTCAATAATTACACAATGGCTTAATTGTAAAATCATAATTATCTCTACCATTTGAGGATATTATGGTTATTGTAAGTATGTAATAATATGTGGTTTTGGCTTGATTTAATAGGATAAAATCAAAGTGGAAAATATTTAACTAATCTATTTCCTAATAGTTGGCTTGATTTTATTGGATTAAATAAAAGTGAGAGACAATGGAGATTAGTTATGGATTAAATAAAAGTGAGAGACAATTGAGATTAGTCACACCTAATTTTACATATTTGGATAAATTAGATTAAGCCCACATAAAAGTTGATTACAACTTTTATTAATTAAAAATTGTCTAAGTTTTGCTATAAATAGCAAGCTTAAGGAAGGTTTTGATTACAAGTACAAGAACAAGTATAAGAATAAGCAAAAGCTTGAGTAAGCTATACACAAGTAATTCTTGAGAGATTAGCCTTAGTTAGAGAAGTGTTTAGAGAAGCTTGTGAGGTCTCTATGATAAGTGTGTTTTATACCCACTTATTCATGCATTCTTAGCTTACTATTTTGTTAGTTTTCGTACATTTAATGTATTTTGTAGTTCTTTTTTTTATTTGTATTAAGCATTAATACAAGGATCTGGGACATTTATACGTGTTTTGGGACCATACGGACGCATCGGAAGCACATAGGAAGAGCAGAAACGTGGAAAGTAAACATCCTGGGAAGTTGCCACACGTCACGACGCGCGTTCGACAGATGCACATACAATTTCCAGGGAGTTCGGTGTCGCGACGCCAACTTTCCGGTGCCGTGCCGCCCCGCAGCGACCAGAAACACACATTTTAGGGTTTTTTTATGCACAAGGACCCCAAGGATCTATTAGAAATACATAAGTTCGTCCAAAATCAAGAGGGGAGGCTAATACACAGCACAAAACACAAAACACAAAACACTGAATTTTAGAGAGATCCAAGAAGAAAGACCGAAGAGCGACAAGAAGAGACAAAGACGGTGACGTCCGAAGATGAATGGATTCAATTTGGGTTTAATCTTCTAGTTTTTATCTTTAAACTCTCATGATTTCTATTAGATTCATGACCATGTTTTCATTGTTAGTATCTTTGAACTAAATCTATAATTCTAGAGGATGATGTAGCCTATGTTTGAACCAATGTATTGATTGCCAATTTGAGTTTTATGAAATTATAATTCAGTTTATTTATATTCTCTTGTGTTTAATGCTTCTTGATTGTTGGGCACAATTTAAGATGATGAATATTTAGAATCTGTCACTCGGGAGAGAGGGATTTTGAATAGGATCTAGAGAATATAACTTAGGAGTTTTATAGAGTTCGGGAAAATCTATAGTTCCTTGGAAGTCGTTAACATAGAATCATAGAACATAATGAATTGTTAATTACTAGATTTTTATATGGATATCGAAGTCTGTAATTGATAATACTTTCACTAATACTCGGGAGAATGGTTGAATACTTTAGGATTCTTGACTTATAAACAATGCAATGGAATAATGATTGATTGGCATAACAAATACATAGGGGATAACTAGGTGAAATCAGACTCTAGAATCTCTATAATCTTGGTTTATCTTATTTAACGTTTTAATATCTTGTAGAATTAGTTTTTAGTTTTAATTTCAGATTATTCTTAATTTAATTTTTGTCTAAATAAAGTTAGGAGTATTAATTATAGTACTTAGTGTGAGTTGAACACCATACCTATAGGTTTGACACTCTTTCACTGATTTATACTAAAACTTGACACCGTACACTTGCGGTACGATATAAAATATCGCAACAAGTTTTCGGCACCGTTGCCGGGGATTGTTGATTTAATTCACGTTAATACTATTACTAATAACCTTAGTTTTAATTTAGATTTTTTTATTTTTTTTATTTTTGTTTTAAGTTTTATTTTTGTTGTGTTTTTATTTGATTATATTTTCTGTCTTTAGGAAAGAAAGAAAAATAGAAATGGAAGAAATGGCGGCTGAAAACAGAGAGAACAACCCACGTCAGGTGCCAATCAAAGATCACTTCAAGCCGGTCATAGATGATAATTACTCTGGGATTGCACATCCGCCAATCAATGCTAACAACTTTGAGCTAAAACCTTCATTGATCAACATGGTGTAAAAGAATCAGTTTTGGGGTTCAGCTGTAGAGGATCCCAACATGCACTTAAGGATGTTCCTGGAGATCGCAGACACCATAAAGATGAATGGCGTGACTAAAGAGACTATCAGGCTACGCTTATTCTCATTCTCTTTATGGGATAAAGTGTGGGATTGGCTTTAATCAATACAGATGGGGAGTATTAAGACATGACAGGATATGGCCACGAAGTTTCTTGAGATGTTCTTTCAACCAGCTAAATCAGCTCAACTGAGAGCAAAAATTAGTATATTTAAGCAGCTGGAGACTGAGACTTTGTATGAAGCATGAAAGCGCTTTAAGGATTTACTC
Source organism: Zanthoxylum bungeanum (assembly GCA_019454045.1). Taxonomy (NCBI): domain Eukaryota; kingdom Viridiplantae; phylum Streptophyta; class Magnoliopsida; order Sapindales; family Rutaceae; genus Zanthoxylum; species Zanthoxylum bungeanum. Next base: position 24,185 of record SKCR01030477.1, on the reverse strand, counting down.
CGAAGATGCCCACAACACGATTATGCAGGCTTGGTACAAATTCAGTTGTTCTATAATGGGCTGAATGGTTCGAATCGGACGGTGGTTGATGCAGCTGGGGGAGCCATATTCAAGAAGTGAGTTGAGGATGCCTATAATTTGTTAGAAGAAATGGCCATTAACCACTTCCAATGGCCAATTGAACGGACTATTGTGCCTAAGGTGGCGGGTATTTATGAGGTGGACCCTATTGTTGCAATTACAGCTCAAATGTCATCCATCACAACTCATCTAGCAGCATTGACCAACCAACATGGCCAACCATCTATTGAAGTTGCTGCTGCTAACATAATGATTTTACTTGATGGAAGATATGAGCAAGTCAAGTATGTGATCAATCGGAACTTCAACAACTATAGAGGTAATTATGTGCCAAACTATTATCATCCGAACTTGTCATATCCCAATACAGAGAATGTCTTGCAACCTCCTACTAGCTACAATAATCAAAGAGCTGAGCAGAAACCTTCATTGGAAGACCTCATGAGCGCATTTGTTGCTAAAACTTCAGAGAGGTTTGAGAAGAATGAGTCAAGGCTAAATGAAATTGAAACATATATGGGCAATATAGGGGCAATCATGAAGTCTTTAGAAGTGCAGATTGGGCAGATTTCTTCTTCCCTGACTAATCAACAGAAAATGGTATTTCCTAATAATACTGAAGTCAACCCCAAGGAGCAGTGTCAAGCAATAACCCTCAGGAGCGGAAAAGAGACTAAAGACACTTCTCAGGACCAAGGCATTCAAGGCAAATAAGCAAAAATTCAAGAGGAAATAGTAACAGAAACATAGAACAATACAATAGCTCATATATATGAACCTCCACCTATCCTGAAGATACATTTGCCATACCCTCAGCGCTTTCAAAAGAAGAAGTTGGATGCTCAGTTTGGTAAGTTTTTTTTGACATTTTCAAGAAGATCCATATCAACATCCCCTTCGCAGATGCATTGGAACAGTGCCTAATTATGTGAAGTTTATGAAGGAGATGATGTTAAAGAAGAGGAAGCTGGGAAATTATGAAACAATAGCACTTATAGAAGAGTGTAGTGCCATTATAAAGAAGAAGCTTCCTCCAAATCTGAAGGATCCGGGCAGCTTTACCATTCTATGCACTATTGGAAATCGATACTTTGGTAAGGCACTATATGATTTGGGGGCAAGTATCAATCTCAAGCCATTATCCATCTACAAACAGTTGGGCATAGTTGAGGTAAAGCCAACCACAATGACATTGCAGCTAGCAGATAGATCCATCACCTACCCGAGAGGAATAATAGATGATGTCTTGGTGAAGGTGGATAAGTTTTATTTTCATGCAGACTTTCTTGTGCTTGATATGGAAGAGGATCATGACATCCCAATCATTCTTGGGAGGCATTTCTTGGCAACCAGTAGAACAATCATTGATGTGCAGAAATGTGAACTAACAATTAGAGTTCAAGATGAAGAAGTCACTTTTAGTTTTTTCAAAGCCACGCTGAGTCCTTAAAGTGATGAAGAATGTCACATGTTAGACATTGCAGTAATATGAGTTGCAAACACGCAGGGTGAATCAGTACTTCTGTAACCTACAAGAATAGTGCAGCCGTGCATAAAAGAAGATTATTCGCAGCCGATCCTGAAACAGATTCCAAAGCGACGCGAAAAGAGGAAACACAAAGTCATTGCTCACTATAAAATAATCCCTGGGAAGCTCAAATAATGGTCAAGTCAATTTTACCATATGCAGCCCCAAATTTCAACCTTAAATAGGGAAATTTCCACAGCCCATCAAGCAATCCTTTTTATGTCACAACAACCGGTGGATACAAAAGAAGAAGCCACCATGACTATTTGGGTGGTTGTGTCTGGCTGAAGATGATAAACTTAGCGCTAGCGGGGAGGCAACCCTTGCATTTGTTTATTTTTATTTTTATTTCTATTTTATTGTATGCTATTTATCTATTTATTAGTTTGCATGCTATTTATACAGGTAGCACGAAACACACAAAGCCCGCGCAACCAAATTCTGATCAGTAGGAGCCTTATCAACTCCATGCACGGTAATGTTGTTCCTTACTGTTGTTTCTTTTTATTTATCTTCCATTGAGGACAATGCAAGTTTTAAGTTTGGGGGTGTCTGCATGTCGTGTTAGTCTTGAAAAAAATAAAATAAATAAATAAATAAAAATTTGTTTTTATTCCTTGATAGTAAAACATAAATCTAATGATGAACTTCTTGTCTTTAGATGAAATCTTAGAACGATAGGTTTTAATTGATTTTTATCTGATGCCTTGAGTAGATGATCTAGGTTAGACTCGTAAGCACTTAATATTAAATTTTTTACAGTAAGAATCTAAGATGTTGGCAAAGTGACTAGTTGAAGAAATTATTTGCCGATGAATGACCGTTTGCTTAGATATCTATCTCAATATGCTAGTATTATGATGTATGGTATGATAAGAAAAAGAAACCACCTATAAGCGATAAGCGTAAAGCTACCCATGGCGAGTGTTAGGACCACCATGAGGAGAAATGCTACCTTAAAAGATAGGTGTAAAATCATACCATACGAAGAAAAGAGCGGCAATTACAGAGTTAATTTAAGATATCTAGGTTGGTTTGACCCATCGGATCTCAATTTTTGAGACGAAATCATTGAGTTGGCTTACTTATGAGTCGATCTGTGAATTAACCTTTACACACACACTTAGAGTCTGGCTTAGATGACTTAGTCAAGAACTTGGATTTAAGTTGCGTTTTGTACTTTGAAGGTTCTCTGATTTTATTGATAAGCACTCTTTGAGGATAATTTTATGCGTAACTATCGGGATTATTTTATTTTATTTTTATTAATTTTATATTTTTGCATGATTGCATGTTTGTGAATTACGTTTGTGGGTGTCGTCGTTGTAAACCCCCACGAGACTCTAACTCGTCCACTAGGGTCGCATATGGGGTTTAAAGGCTTGTTGCATACGCTAAATGCAATCATGATCCCAACGAAAGTGGCCTAGTTAATTTTGTTACTTAATTGTTTATATTTAATTAGTTTTTATTTTGTCTTTTGCTCGGGACTAGCAAAATCTTAAGTTTGGGGGTGTTTGATAAGTGTGTTTTATACCCAATTATTCATGCATTCTTAGCATACTATTTTTTTAGTTTCCGTATCATTTAATGCATGATGTATTTCTTTTATTTTTATTTATTGGAAGCATTAATACATGTATCTTGAGGTATTTATACGTGTTTTGGGACCATACGGACGCATAGGAAGCACGCGGGAAGAGCAGAAACACAAAAAGTAAACATCCTGGGAAGCTGCCATGCGTCGCGACGCGCCCTTGCTACGTGTCGCGATGCGTGTTCGATAGATGCACATATAATTTCCAGGGTCTTCGGCACCGTGGCACTATCTTTCCGATGCCGCGGCACCCCACAGCGATCAGAAACACAAATTTTAGGGTTTTTTTATGCACAAAGACCCCAAGCCTCTATTATAAATACATAAGTTCGTCCAAAATCAAGATTGGAGGCTAATACATAGCATAAAACACAAAACACTGAATTTTAGAGAGATAAAAGAAGAAAGATTGAAGAGCGACAAGAAGAGACAAATGTAGTGATGTCCAAAGACGAAGGGATTCAATTTCGGTTTAATATTCTAGTTTCTATGTTTAAACTCTCATGATTTCTATTAGATTCATGACCGTATTTTCATTGTTATTATCTTTTGTCATGAACTAAATCTATAATTCTAGAGGATGATGTAGCCTATGTTTGAACCTATGTATTGATTGCCAATTTGAGTTTTATGAAATTATCATTCAGTTTATGTAAATTCTCTTGCGTTTAATGCTTCTAGATTGATGGCCACAATTTAAGATGATGAATATTTAGAATCTATTACTCGGGAAAGAGGGATTTTGAATAAGATATAGAGAATATAACTTAGGAGTTTTATAGAGTTCGGGAGAATATATAGTTCCTTGGAAGTCGTTAACATAGAATCACAAAACATAATGAATTGTTAATTACTAGAGTTTTGTATGGATATCGGAGTCTGTAATTGATAATACTGTCACTAATACTCGGGAGAGGGAGTTGAATACTTTAGGATCCTTGACTTATAAACAATTCAACGAAATAATGATTGATTGGCATAACAAATACATAGGGGATAACTAGGTGAAATCAGACTCTAGAATCTCTCTCATCTTGGGTTATCTTATTTAACGTTTTAATATCTTGCAGAATTAGTTTTTAGTAATAAATTCAGATTATTCTTAATTTAATTGTTGTCTAAATAAAGTTAGGAGTATTAATTTTAGTACTTAGTGTAAGTTGAACACAATCCATGTGGGTTCGACACTCTTTCACTGATTTATACTAAAACTTGACACCGTACACTTGCGGTACGATATAAAATATCACAACACTCTACAACATATCATCTAGGAGAAATCAAGATTGGATCTTGAAGTGAAGCTTGCTAGTATTGGAAACAAGATTGGATCTTGAAGTCAAGCTTGCACACCTTGGAGGTTCTCCAACCATTTCAACATAGGAGAAGTAGATTGGATCTTGCATCAAGCTTACTAGGTAATGTTTGATCTTCTCCTAAGCTATGTTCTTTTGTATTAGAAGCATTAACACATAGTTTATGTGGAAATAAGGCTAATCAATTGTGTTATGATACTTTAGAAGTTTAAACACAACATGCTTATGCATTAGGTCAAAGATGTACATGTTGGACATGGAACAATTAATAAGAGTTTGGAACTATAGATTAAAGCTTAGAGTTAAGGCTACCATTCTAGAATCACTTGACCACCTTTGGGTGACCTAGAATTGTTAATGAGACATTTCTTATTGGGATTCTATTTTGGATTGTAATTTGATTCAAAGAAATGCATATATATATTTAGAATTTATATATGTTTATTTCATTATATGTGTTGTGGTTGGTTTTGAAATTAAAATTGTTTTGGGTGATTTTAAAGTGTTTAAAAGTTTTTATTTTTAGAAAATAAAAAAAAAGTTGAGTGTGCTCTCGGCCATATTGGCCGAGAGCTAGGGGCTGCAGCGCCAATTTGTGGCGCTGCACCACCTGCATGCTGCCGCCAGTAGTATGTTGCACATGCAGCATGTATTCGCCCCAGTAGATATAACTCGTGTCCGGTTTTTATCTCAAATGGATTTTTCCGGTTCCAGATTTATTTCTGATTTTCCCTAAAACACTTGAAAAAAAAATATTGTATTTTATTAATTTTTAAAATACACTCATGCTAGATATCCACGGGTTAGACCCACTTCCGCTGCGCGGGGCACTGATCTGACCCTAGGGGTTGCACAACTGCCCAACAGTGTTGTGGTTGGTTTTGAAATTAAAATTATTTTGGGTGATTTTAAAATATATTTAAGGTTTTAAAAAATAAATTAAAAATTTTAAAAAATCATAGTAGCTGCTTCAGTATAGCGCATGCTGCTGCCATCATCATGTTGGCTGCGTAAGCAGCCTACTCAGCCCCAGGCGATGCATGTTTTTCCGATTTTGTCTCGTTTTTGTTTTTCCGGAATCCGATTTTTTCTCTAAACACTCGTAATGGAATATGGTATTTCCTTAAAATATTTTTAAAATACAACCATGCTAGATATCAAGAGGTTAGACCCACTTCCGCTGCACGGGGCACCGATCCGACCCTAAATGGTCCACATCCTCCCCAACAGTCTGGTATCAGAGCATGTCTTTACCACAAAATACATGTTTTTTTGAATCTATGCCACAATAATTTTAATTTAATTATGCATAAGTCATATTGGATATGCATTGCAAGTTTTTAAATTAAAATTTTAATTTTGACCCAAGCATATTAATGACTTGATTGTTATAAATCTCCCGTGATTAGGTGATTACTTTATTTAAGTTATAGTATTAATAATGTTAGATTATTATTGGATGGTTCGTCTTGTTAATACAAAGATGAATGATTTCTTACTACTTATGCCCAAGACTGTCATTATTGTTAGGGTATAAATGCTCAGAACTTAGGTCGTTCCGGTAAAATATTAGATATAGCGTGATGAGTTAACACAGTCACTCAATACCGTCATTATTATGAGGTTGTACATACGAAACTTATTAGTGCATATTGACAAGTATACACCTGAAACACGTCATAATCCAATATCGTCATTATTGTGAGGATAAGAAACGGTTCATGACCAAACTAGGAGTCACATGAATTTGATTGACCTTTGAGGTCTACCTAATGAGTTTATAAAGGCCAAGATCGTCGATAGTGTGAGGCTGGAGTAAACGTCATGGGATTCACTTCCTGCTTCGAAATTTTGATAGTCAAATTTCTATTTTTCTGTTAAGAGAGATTACAGAATTACGTTAAGTAGTGAGAGGGCACTAATAGATTTAAAATTCCATAATCGATTAATGTTTTTATTTTAAAATGAAAAATGTTATGCTGGTGTTTAATTATTGTCTTGTAAAAGGCTGCTGCAAATCCATTAACGCGAATTTTGGATTCTAAAAAACTGAAAGGAGCCGAGAACTATTTCGAATGGGAAATGAACATCTGCCCTGTCTTGGAGTTTGAAAAGTTGAGAGCTATATGACTATCAATCCATTGCCTGTTGAAATTGATTCTGACTCCACTCTCGAAGAACGAGAAACTTTTGAAAAATGGAAAGATGATAACCTAAGGGTGAAATCCTACATTTTAGGATCGATGGTTTCTAATTTTCTCAGGCAGTATATAGATGTACCTGATGCTTGGAGCATTATGAGAACACTTAAGGTTTTGTTCGAGGTAAATCAAGAAATAGAAATATATTGGAGGTCTAAGGAATTGTTCTGTGCAACACTCAAGGATAGATGAGTAGTTAGCATTCATGTTTTGAACATGATCGACCAGATTTGATATTTGGAACGACAGGACATTGTGATTGATGAACGACTAGGCCGTAATTTGATTTTATCTTCTTTGTCTGGTACTTATGTTAGCTTTATCATAACTTCCATTTGCATTCGATGCAAGCCAGTTATGAAGAACTTCATAACATATTACGCATCACGAAGCACGATTTGAAGAAAAGTAATACTATTTTTTACCTCCATGGAGGAGAAAACTCTTCAAAGACTTCTAAGAAGTCAAAGAAAATCAAAATGAGAAAGAAGAAGATTTTAAAAAAAAACTCCAAGAAGCGCAAAGTTTCAAGATCGCATGTAGCTCGTGATGAATGTCTACACTGCAAGAGTAAAAAAGATTGTCTAGTGCCTAAATAAAAGGCAGGACCCTCAAGTATGCTTTGTATTTTTCAATTATTGACATCTCATTAGCCTTAGATGCAAATTGTGGATGAGTGTTAGACACTGACAGTCCCACTAATATTTGTAACTCCATGCAGGTTACGGGGGTTAAAAGAAGGCTGAACAAATGAGAGTTCCAGCTTAGAGTTGGCAGATGTCAAAACCATATGAACAGTTATTTTAGATCTCCCTAATAATTTAAATTAATTTTACATGAAATTATTATGTGCCCTCCCTTATCAGACAAATAATACCATTACTGATATTAGATAAAGATGGATATAAAATAAATATTAAAAATAATGCTTTTATATTTATATGATAAAGAAAATTATTTGATATGTGCATGTTCTTTATCTAACGGTCACTATGTTTTGGAAACATTTAGAGATGTCTTTAATGTAGAGGAAAATACAAAAAAAAAATTTGAATTAAATAATACTGAATTATGACATATGAGATTGGGTCACATATGTGTTAGACATGTATCAAATTCGGTTAAGGATGGTTTGATTGAAAATCTTACCTTAGATCCTTATCCGATTTGCGAGTCATTTATCCAATGGAAGATGAAAAAGGCCTCATTTTTTGGTGTTGGACATTATGCTGAAGATTTATTGGAGCTAATACACAATGATGTGTGTAGTCACTTAAATCATGCCGCTCATGATGGTTCAACATAATTTGTGACTTTCACGGATGATAAGTCAATATATAGATATGTCTATTTAATGAGACATAAATCAGAAACATTTGACAAGTTCAAAATATTCCGAAACGAATTAGAAAAATAAACTGATAAATTCATCAAGTGCCTTCGATCAGATCGAGGAGGTGAATACATGAGTGACGAATTCATAAGTTATTTAAGAGAGAATGAGATTCTCACTCTGTTGGTTTATTCTAAGGTCCCAAGATCAAATCAAGACATGAAATAATGCGTGAATACATCAACGGAGGTAGCGGAATACTCATATTGATCGTTTGAGTCGATTTGGAGACGAATGAAGGCCAAAAACGCACTGCCTTCACGCCAAACTGCAACAGTCCACTGTCCCTGCAAAACAGAATTTCGGGTCTCAAAACGAAGCTCCAAACTCCGTCGGATGAGTCCCGCCTCATGGGTGAACCTCCCTACCACCTTCGCAAGACTCGTAGTGTGCTAGCACTTGCGGTTTTCACCATGAAAACCCAACTCTTGCTCCCCTAAAGTCACGCCCAAACTGGTTCAAAACCAGTGAAGAATGGCCACCATTACCGTGAGAGGAAGAGAGAGTTTGAGAGAGATTGAATTGTGTTGTTATTAAAAATGATTTACCAAAAATCAATTTATATTTATGCCATAATATTTATTAAATTAATAATAAAATTATGACACAAAACATGCAATGGCTTAGAGTGTCAAACACTCAATTTCCATGCAATAACATTGAGTGCATTGTACACTATCTACATGCAATGCATTAGAATGACATGTGTCATGTGGGCCCCACACGTTTCCAAATGAAAGTGGGCCCACGTGCACTCACGCGTTCGGGTTCGATATTTCCGAAATACCGAGCTTACGTCGCGACGTTAATTCAATCGAATTTAAATAAATAATTGCGCCTGGCGAAATTATTATTTACGTCGCTAACGAATTAATTCTAAATTAACTCGTTTGCCCGAATTAAAATCTAATTTTAATTCCGCGTCGAAATCTAATTCATTTAATATATCGAATATATTAATTCATCGATTAATTCCAAATTAATCGTCTCTCTCTTTAGACGACATTTTATCCCGGATAAAATATCTCTGTTATTAATCCTAGATTAATTTTCTCTCTCTTCTATTATAATCCCAGATTATTCAAGAGTGCGAGTTGTGCGTCATCGGTGGATTATCGGGAAGCGACCCATGAGATCCCCGGATAATCTGGCAGTAAATACGGTCGTCGGAGTATCCGAATCACGTACGTACCAAGTACTACGTTCTACCGATTTACGAGACAAGGTCGACTCCTAGCAAAGCACCAAGTCTTCCCAAGTTCTCCGGACATATTCATCAAAGAATATCAAAGATCTGTATCAAGCGTAGTATACAATTGTATTGTGCATATCGGCCCAGTATCAGATTGTCACGTGCTAGGGCTGGGGCTGGATAAGTGTCTGCCCCGTCCGAAACACATATCAGATGTCTGGTAACTAGTCTCTATAATCGGATATTCATGACCTGGTCATAATATCACGATTGGATGCGCATCACTTAAGAGCACTAATACCGTATCCTGCGTGACATCATCTCCATTATGACTGGAGTGATACTTCCGTCTCGACATCACATCCAATACACTACGACTCTCTGATAAACCCAGAAGAGGTGAACACAGAACCAGTTAAGATCCCCCAACCACCCAAACCAAAGTTTACCGATTGTCGTAAGTATAGCGATGTGAGTCTCAGGTTAAGACTATACATACCTACCTTGATTTCGGCCTCCCATAGACACCTAGTCATAATACCAATGGGATTCCGAAGGGTCTATCCAGAGCGAAGCTGTTTCCCGTACCATCGGTGAAACACGACCTCCTATCGCACTTGCACAAGTATCCAATACTAATATATATGAGAACTATGTTGTTGTGCCCTCACAACGCGCACAAGTGCAATACTAGCCTATTCCGCATTATCGATGTCCAGTCTCGATAATACTACGGCTAGGGATATTTAATGATTAATCCTTTGTGGACTGATAATGTCTCATATCATCTCAATCCAGGAACTAATCATAGGGACCTCTCTTCATTTATATATCTAAGGTGATCTAATCACAAAATGACGAGAGTGCAATTTCCTTGTTACATAGTTAATTTGCTACAGCAACACAATGATCTGTGCAAATAGTGACGCTATGGGTCATATTATCCAACAATCTCCCACTTGGCACATAGCCAGTCACTCGAGTGTCCTACACCCGAACTATGTAAGGTTCGCTCAAATTGCTGAGGAAAGGTTTTCGTCAGCGGATTTGTTGTTTGACGCGATTTATACGATCATCACATCGCCACGATGTATGATCCGAACGAATCAGATGATATAGAAGTATATATCTGGATCGTCGATGAGACCTTTAATTCTTTAGCCTGTACTGAGCCTAGCTCAGCGCTAACAGAACTATATCTAATCTAATTAGATTTATTATCGATCCAAATGGCTTCTATTGCTGCCTCAGCTGCAGCAATAATCCGCATTTGTTGTTTATTCGGCAACAGTTATCTTGCATGGAAGATTTCCAGCTCACTGTCCCGTTATTCAAACTTCATAGTACCACAGTATTTAATTGTTTGGAAACTTGCTGCAGTGATCCAGTCACTTCAAGTTCTCCTTCTCCATAGTAAAAGATAGCATCTTTAGTTCTCAGAGATACTAACAGATGTTCTTAACTTCAATCCAGTGACTATCATTTGGATTGACCCGATTGTGACTCCATATGCTTGAAGCGTATGAGACACCAATATCAAGTACATTTTAAATGTACAATTTCCCAGAGAGTGTTAACAACTCCAAATCTATCCCAGTAGATCTTTATTCCTTGAATAAAGGTTGTTACTCCCCAGAATTCTACGGAGAATTTCTATTGAAAAAATATCCATGAAAGCCAAGCTTTCACCAATAGCTTTATGGGAATTTCACTGTCAGTGCGCTCTCCCACTAACCTCCTTATATACACAAGAATTATTTCGTTTTGAGTCAAATCATAAACCATTATGATTATTTCAAAACGACAGTTCCAAGAACCTTATGCTTGCATGATCCAAACATGGATCGAATAACCCGCAAACCTTGTTTGTCGGTTATATAAAATCGTCAGGATGTTGTAAACATCCTCCAAAAGGTTTCCTTTTCAGGAAAGCGATTTTGATTTATAACTGACATATTTCATTAATGAAATATATAGTTATTTTCAAGCATTTTTTTAAATGGATTTACCATGGCAACAGGTAAAAGGTTGAACCGTTATTAACACAATGTTGATAACGATACTTTTTCGTCAAAAGCCTAGCTTTGTACGTTGGTATGTTGCCTTCCATGTATGTCTTCCTTGAAGACGTTTAATGTACCATAGGCACAATGCCTTGTGGTACAACAACTAGTATCCAAAATAGTTGTTATACATGGAATCCATTTCGGATTCATGACACTTTGCCATAACATGGAGTCGATACCTCGTATCACTTCCTCTAAACGTAGTCGGATGGTACCATCATAAGATTGACATCTTATGGGGCGAGATCAGAAACCCATACCCTAGGTTGTTTTCTGACTCTATCCGATCTACTAGTTTCTTGTGTATTTGAAGATTAATGGTATAGTTTCATCATAGATGAACTATTTGTGTTCCATTAAGACTTCGTGCTATGAACAGTATTACTCCGATTTTCATCGAGTATCACTATCCTCCCACTGACCACTGCATATCGGTATTCCTCTCAGGAAAACCGCATGGTGAGCAACAATCACATTGTTCTCATGTGGGATTTATAAGTACTATACTTAAGGTTTCCCTTAGGATAACTTATATTGGCACTTATCCAATTTGGGTCTTTAGTTTGGTATCATCCAAACGCTATGCCTAGCATACCCAAATTATCAGGAATGAGAAACCTCGTTTCTTCCCTGTTCATATCCTATATGATATCTGTCAAACAGATTTATATGGAACCTTATTCTAAATAAGTTTTGCACTATTAATACATATCCGGTTGAAGGAGATAGTAGCTCAGAGCGACTCGTGATAAACCTTATTATGTCCAACAAAATTCGGTTTTAGTTCGGACACACCGTCTAACTGACGTGTCTCGAGAGGAGTCCTCATATGAAAGAATACCGTACTCTTTCATGTATATATGAAACTTACTGCTTAAGTATTTTCCATTTCGGTATTACCGTGGCGGAATAATACTATAGCCGATCTGTTTGTCTACTTCGTGTCGAAACTCTAAAGTTTCCGATCTGTGTTCTTCAAAAGAAACACATAACCACAACGTGATGTCACATCCGTTAAGGTCACGAAATATTCATGTTAACATCTAGCCTAGCTAGATATGGGCCCACTTACTTCACCATGAATAGGGCTAACAGATCGGTGGCCATTTTATTATTACCAGTAAATAGTATTTTAGGTATTTAACCTAATAAACTAGATTCGTAGACCTTATTTGAATAGTCAAATCAGTCCTAGTACCCACTCTCTAAAAGTGTGGATATACGAGTCTTGTTTAATAAACTAGATTCGTATACCTTATTTGAATAGTCAAATCAGTCCTAGTACCCACTCTTCAAAAGTGTGGATATACGAGTCTTGTTAATTGTGTCCCAGACAACAATGCCACAAATAAGTCTCCATTGATCAAATCAATTTGAGCCTTTTATTTGTCATTTTATATGTTTGAGATTTTTCTTTATATTCAAAATATAAATTCTGTTATTTACATCCAATGTATTTATCTCAGTATCATCTTTATATAATGAAACACTTAGTGTTCTAGAATATAAAGTTTTATCCGTATCGGATTAAACCTGATATAGAGATAATGTCTCTAGTTAAACTAGTTACATTATAACATTTCCTAATTTAAGTACATACCCTAAGGGCAGTTCCTAAACTTAGGTATCTACGGTCGAAACAGCGACTTTCGTCCCATTTCCGATTCGCAGAGAAATCTCGGCTTGAAGCCAGTATCCAGCTCACAGCGGATTCTGAACGTCAATACATATATTTTATGTACCACACTAAGTATTTAAAATTCAATTTTAATACTCGTAGTGAACATAACTTTGACAAATATTTTTAAAGTTAGAGCCTCGCCCTATCTTCAATTCCTTCGTGTCTTCCATATCCAAATGGTAGTCACTTTGGGATATGTCAATTATCCTTTCAATATTTCACAAACCTTTGGGCAAGCCTTGGGTTTTAGAATATCGAAATGATGTGCACCTTGTGCTACATGCCCAATTGCAAACTTTGACTTTTCTCCACTAGAATAGTCAATTAATTCTCCAAGAATTATTAATTGCAATTTTAATACTTTTAAATCTAAAGATAGATTTATTGTAAGTATATTAATTAAGCACTAAAGTCATCATCACATAAATCTTCCAAAGACTTTATGCTCTACTATTTGCTTAATTACGGGCTTAGTCATAATAAGTTATTTTATCAAATAAATTAACCTATTATTAATTCCCAATTGAAAATTAAATCATTTAAAACATTTAATCCAAGGATTATATATTTTAAATATTCAACTTTTCAATTCTTTCTTGATTTTAATAGTCCAACTATTTAATCAATTTTAATAAGGTACTATTTATTATAATGATTACAATAATCCAATTATTTAATTAACTATAATTTTATATTGATTACTATAATCCCATTATAAAATCAACTATTTTAATTCAATTATATTGATTACTATAATCCAATTACAAAATCAACTATATATTGAATGAGTTTTATATAGTCCAACTATATATTTTAATATTGATTACTATAATCCCATTATAAAATCAACTATCATTTAATTCAATTATATTGATTACTATAATCCAATTACAAAATCAACTATATATTGAATGAGTTTGTATATAGTCCAACTATATATTTTTTAAAACAACATAAAATATTAGTCCGACTAATACTTTGATTAATATGACGAGAAAAATAAAATGAGCGTGTTTAGCGAGTATTCGAACGAATGTTGCAAATTCAATACTTGCCTCCCACTATTTTTCGTCGAGCCTCTAACCCTCTGTGGAGTACTCGGGAAACCGCGTTTCCTAGTGGCTAGGATCCTATTAAATAACACAACCCCTGACTTTGGCCAATAAAAGCTGTATGCTATTCAACTAGGTAGATCTCTCAGATCAATTGGATCTCATCCAATTCCTAGATCCTAGGTGGTTAGGTGGACATCCAAGTCCGAAACATATTACTTATGCCAATGTATCTAATACATTTTCCTAACCCTATCCTCCGAATCATCTAGGCCTTGGCTTTGGCCAAAAACAAACCTAATGATACCAGTTAAGCGGGACCCATTGACGAGGAAAGTTTCGTAATCAATGTCATTGGATAAAAAGTGATCTGACTTTGGTCAATAAAAATCACGATTTGGACAAGACACCGATATGCAACAAAAGTCTCATGATTCAAGTACATCCTTGATTGACAAAGGTCTTGACTTGGTCAAAAACAAACCAATGCCAACTTCGGATCTTGAACAAGAATCATTCAATGGAAGGATATTTGCTTAATATAGATTGAGGGATTTCGCGTGCAAATTGGCTACCAATTTAATTATCTTTGTTAAGGTCTCATCATCATACACCCTTAAACATGCATTCTAAATACATAATAAAGCGAGTATGAAATAAAATAATAATGATATGCGGATGGATACTTAACACATTAATCCTAGATCAAATCTCTCCCTTTCTCACTCAAGCTAGCACTTGTACTACTTCTACCCGTTACACTACACTTCTAAAGAAACCTCATATACATAGAGGGGAATAGGTGAGAAGAGAATACAAAGAGAAAGAAGGTGATAAGGCTGGACACGCAGGTCCAATTTAATAAATCGAATTTATTACAACAATTTCTAAAATTGCCCACCCATCTAATATCCATCCGATATGCATTATTCATTCAACACAACCATGTATTCACACACATAAGCATGCTATCAATCAATCTAATCAAATTAATTAATCTGATAATTAAGTGATCATCCAATGTTCAAACAACGATTTGATTTTGTTCGAGTCAAACTCGTTTTTGCGAATAAGTACTCAAAGTACGAATTCATGAATTAAATTAAACTACATCATTAAATCTAATTTAACATGTATTTAATACTAATTCACTATTCAATTCCAAATTAAATATTGCACTTTATATCAATAAACCTTTTACGATTTAAATTCCAAACTCAATCGCGTCGGGACTCAAAGTCCGATTAACGTCCAACGTCAATTTAATTTAAGTCTAATGGGCTTCAATTAATTTCTTTACGCATGGGCTTCGGCAGCCAAAGCCCAATAGTGGAATCACCCAAAATGCCTTAGAAATCAATTTCAGCCCATTAGGCCCAATAAACATTAAAGGTTCATTAGTCGCAATTGGGCTTTATGGTTAAGGTTTTGGGCCCAATTGGATCCAATCCACTTGGCCTAAACCAAACTTGATATATCAAGCCCAATAGGCCCAATTACAACAATTCAAGCCCAAATCCAATTTAAGCCTAAATAATATAAAATTACACTAATCCAATTACGCAATTAATTACCAAAGTGTATTACGATGATTAATAACCTAAATTGATATTTCCGAAGCATCAAATTAGTCCAATTAATCATGCTTAATTCATTATCACATGTCAAACACACATAATGAAAAATCAAACCCATATTACATGCTTCTAAGTCTCGGCCAAGGAAGATTATTTTGTCCGATTTGAATTCAATCCGATTAATTACACAATCGACAACGTATTAACTTCCCGAATGATTTCATACACATCCAATGTTCATAAAATCAAAATTTACCAAGACAACATTAGGGCATATCCAATTCGGCCAAGGTAAGATTTTGGGGATTTTTGTTCAATTCAAAATTCAATCAAATTGACTTCAAATTAACATCATCCTTTATCATTATAACTCATCCAATGAATTAAAATGAAAAAATTCCAAGATCCCAAAATTACATACACATTCGGACAACATGAAAAAATTGGGGAAATTATTCCAAATCAATTTTCAACAAATTGGTCCAACCAAAATGCAATAAAACATGTTATAAGCATACTCAAACAATCAATTTATTCAAATCATGCTCAACAAACATTTACCCAAATTTTAGCCCTACATTTTTCATGCTTGCAACATTAGCTCTTGATGCCATTGTTGGTTTATTCTAAGGTCCCAAGATCAAATCAAGACATGAAATAATGCGTGAATACATCAACGGAGGTAGCGGAATACTCACATTGATCGGTTGAGTCGATTTGGAGACGAATGAAGGCCAAAAACGCACTGCCCTTCACGCCAAACTGCAACAGTCCATTGTCCCTGCAAAACAGAATTTCGGGTCTCAAAACGAAGCTCCAAACTCCGTCGGATGAGTCCCGCCTCATGGGTGAACCTCCCTACCACCTTCGCAAGACTCGTAGTGTGCTAGCACTTGCGGTTCCACCATGAAAACCCAACTCTTGCTCCCCTAAAGTCACGCCCAAACTGGTTCAAAACCAGTGAAGAATGGCCACCATTACCGTGAGAGGAAGAGAGAGTTTGAGAGAGATTGAATTGTGTTGTTATTAAAAATGATTTACCAAAAATCAATTTATATTTATGCCATAATATTTATTAAATTAATAATAAAATTATGACACAAAACATGCAATGGCTTAGAGTGTCAAACACTCAATTTCCATGCAATAACATTGAGTGCATTGTACACTATCTACATGCAATGCATTAGAATGACATGTGTCATGTGGGCCCCACACGTTTCCAAATGAAAGTGGGCCCACGTGCACTCACGCGTTCGGGTTCGATATTTCCGAAATACCGAGCTTACGTCGCGACGTTAATTCAATCGAATTTAAATAAATAATTGCGCCTGGCGAAATTATTATTTACGTCGCTAACGAATTAATTCTAAATTAACTCGTTTGCCCGAATTAAAATCTAATTTTAATTCCGCGTCGAAATCTAATTTCATTTATTATATCGAATATATTAATCATCGATTAATTCCAAATTAATCGTTCTCTCTCTTAGACGACATTTTATCCCGGATAAAATATCTCCGTTATTAATCCTAGATTAATTTTCTCTCTCTTCTATTATAATCCCAGATTATTCAAGAGTGCGAGTTTTGCGTCATCGGTGGTTATCGGAAGCGACCCATGAGATCCCCGGATAATCTGGCAGTAAATACGGTCGTCGAGTATCCGAATCACGTACGTACCAAGTACTACGTTCTACCGATTTACGAGATAAGGTCGACTCCTAGCAAAGCACCAAGTCTTCCCAAGTTCTCCGGACATATTCATCAAAGAATATCAAAGATCTGTATCAAGCGTAGTATACAATTGTATTGTGCATATCGGCCCAGTATCGGATTGTCACGTGCTAGGGCTGGGGCTGGATAAGTGTCTGCCCCGTCCGAAACACATATCGGATGTCTGGTAACTAGTCTCTATAATCGGATATTCATGACCTGGTCATAATATCACGATTGGATGCGCATCACTTAAGAGCACTAATACCGTATCCTGCGTGACATCATCTCCATTATGACTGGAGTGATACTTCCGTCTCGACATCACATCCAATACACTACGACTCTCTGATAAACCCAGAAGAGGTGAACACAGAACCAGTTAAGATCCCCCAACCACCAAAACCAAAGTTTACCGATTGTCGTAAGTATTAGCGATGTGAGTCTCAGGTTAAGACTATACACACCTACCTTGATTTCGGCCTCCCATAGACACCTAGTCATAATACCAATGGGATTCCGAAGGGTCTATCTAGAGCGAAGCTGTTTCCCGTACCATCGGTGAAACACGACCTCCTATCGCACTTGCACAAGTATCCAATACTTATATATATGAGAACTATGCTGTTGTGCCCTCACAACGCACACAAGTGCAATACTAGCCTATTCCGCATTATCGATGTCCAGTCTCGATAATACTACGACTAGGGATATTTAATGATTAATCCTTCGTGGACTGATACTGTCTCATATCATCTCAATCCAGGAACTAATCATATGGACCTCTCTTCATTTATATATCTAAGGTGATCTACTCACAAAATGACGAGAGTGCAATTTCCTTGTTACATAGTTAATTTGCTACAGCAACACAATGATCTGTGCAAATAGTGACGCTATGGGTCATATTATCCAACACACCCAATATAGCCTATCAGAAACTCATCGACACAATGGTGTGTGTTAGACAATTATGACCCATAGCGTCACTATTTGTAAAAGACATTGTGGTTTTTGTACAAATTAATTATGTAGCAATGAAATTGCATTTTATCATTTTGTAATTTGATTACTTAAATATATAAATGATAAAAGTCCCTATGATTAGTTCCGGATTATAAGATATGAGACAGTATCAATCCATAAAGGTTTAATAATTAAATATCCCTAGTCGTAGTATTATCGAGACTGGACATCGATAATGCGGAATTGACTAGTATTGCACTTATGCGTGTTATGGAAGCGTAACGACATAGTTCTCATATATTTAAGTATTGGATACTTATGCAAGTGTGATAGAGGTTGTGTTTACAGATGGTACGGAAACAGCTTCGCTCAGGATAGACCCCGCGGAATCCCATTGGTAGTATGAATATGTGTCCATGGGAATCCGCATCAGGGTAGGTGTATTTGGTCTTAACCTGAGATTTACATCGCTAGTACTTACGAAAATCAATACGCTTTCGTTTTGGTCGTCCAGGACTTTAACAGGTTCTGTGTACGCCTCTTCTGGGTTTATTGAGAATCATAGTGTATTGGGTGTGATGTCAAGAAGGAAGTATCACTTCAGTCATATGGAGATGATGATCGCGCAGGGATACAAAACTGGTACTCTAAAATGTTTGCAACCATCGGGATAATATGACAAGGTCATGATTATCCGATTTAAAGAGACTAGTTGCTTGTAATCCGATATATGTTTCGTACGGGACAAACACTATTCCAGCCCCAGACCTTGCATGTGACATCAATACTGGATCGCTATACGCAATACTATGTATACTATGCCTGATATAGATTATATATTCCATTAAGAATATTTCTGGAGAATTGGGTAGGCACGGTGCTTTGCTAGAAGCCAACCATGTCTCGTAAATCGGTAAGAATGTAGTACGAGGTACGTATGTGTTCGGATAGTCCGACGACCCGATTTACTGCCAACATATACAGGGATCTCTTGGGTCGCTTCCCGAAGATTCACCGATGACGTATGATTCGAACATAATTAATCTTGGATTAATTACAGAGATATTTTATCTGGGATAAAATACTATTTGAAGAGAGATAAATGATTAATTTGGAATTAATCGATAAAATAATATATTCGATATATTAAACGAAATTAGATTTCGACGCGGAATTAAAATTAGATTTTAATTCGGGCTAACGAATTAATTTAAAGTTAATTCGCTAGCGACGTGAATAATAACTTTGCTTGGCATAATTATTTAATTAAATTTGATTTTATTACGTCGCAATAGAAAATTCGTTAATTTGGAATTAACGAACCCGAGTCCGGGATGTGTTTGCGAGGCCACTTCGATTTCGAATCAAGTGCGGCCACAAGTCACATCGCTCGTCACATCGCACGTCATTCAAGTGATAAATGTCAACTTACTTTTTGGTGATTGACATGCAGTCACTATTCATGAAAGAAGTGGTTGTGAGGCTTTAATTCAAATTTTGGCTCCAAATTTTTGGTTTGACTTTTTCAAAGATATTCCAAAATTTGGTAAAGGATTTTCATTATTGTTTTTAGAAAACAAATACACAAAAAATTGAAATCTCTCTCTCTCTCTCTCATTTTTCTCAAGCCGTGAGCTTCTCCACCAAGGAAAGAAAATTGTGTTGGTTTTATTCTAGGTCCCAAGATCATCAAACAAGCATGAATAATAAGTGTGAATACATCAAAGGAGATAGCGGAATACTCACATCGCGATGGTTGTGACGATTTGAAGAAGAACAAAATGATTTTCCCCTTCAAAGTGGCGCCAATAGCAGTGCAGTCCACTGCTCACTGTTTTCAGTTTTGGTCCATGAATTGAGCCTCGAACTTGCGTCAAACGATTCCCGGCTCGTGGGTGAGTTTCCCTAACACCTTCGTATGCCTCTTAGGAGTGTGCTAGCACTTGGATCTTGCCACAAAACCCTCAAAATGGATCATCATTTTCGGCCAACCCTTGGGCAGTTCACTGCCTTGGGCGTGACCATGTGAGAGGAAAAGAGAGATGGATGAGAGATTAGGTTAAGGGAAAAAAGTTGTAAAACATTTCACTTATATAATTTCCAAAATTACTAAAATGTTTTACCATTTATTTTCTTTTCCAAAAAGAAATAAAACAAATGTAATAATGTTTATTAAATCATTTTCCTTGGTAAAAGGTGAAAAGGAAAAGGCTTTCACTTTTCCAAAAAGTTAAAAGTCTTTTCCTCCCCAAAATTTCCCTCCAAATTTTAAAGGTCAAAGTCAAAGAGTCAAAGTTACTTTTCCAAAAGGTTTTGACTTTTGACTTGACTTGCGATGTGATTTGCGATGCGACTGCGGCACGTGATTCAAAATCGACGTAACTTCGCAAACACATTCAGAGCTCGGTTTCGATAATTCTAATTAACGATTTTCTCGATGCCTCGTTAATGAATCCAATTTACTAATCACGTCGCTCGAGAATTAATTCTAAATTAATTCAAGTACCCGATTTAAAATCTAATTTTAATTCCTAATCGAAATCCAATTCGTTTAATATATCGAATATATTATTTATCGATTAATTCCAAATTAATCGTTCTCTCTCTTTAAATTGATATTTTATCCTAGATAAAATATCTCCGTAATTAATCCCAGATTAATTTTCTCTCTCTTCTAATTAATCCCAGATTAATATATATTGCGAGTCATACGTCATCGGTGTATCATTGGGAAGCGACCCATGAGATCTCCGGATATGTTGGCAGTAAATTCGGTCGTCGGACTATCCGAACACGTAAGTACCAAGTATTACGTTTTACCAATTTACAAGACAAGGTTGGCCTCTAGCAAAGCGCCATGCCTACCCAATTCTCCGGAAATATCCTTACAGGAATATGTGATTTATATCAGGCGTAGTATAGTCGTTATTGCGTATTTCGATCCAGTATCGGATGATCACGTGCTAGGCTTGGGGCTGGATATGTGTCTTCCCCGTACGAAGCACATGTCGGATGTCTGGTAACTAGTCTCTATAATCGGATATACATGACCTAGTCACAATATCCCGATAGCTGCGCATTATATGAGAGCACTAATACCGTATCCTACGTGACCATCATCTCCATATGACTGGAGTGACACTTCCGTCTTGACATCACACCCAATGCACTACGATTCTCAATATACCCAGCATCGACGTACACAGAACCTGTTAAAGCCCTGGACGACCGCAACTAAAGTACATTGATTGTCGCAAGTATTAGCGGTGCAAGTCTCAGGTTAAGACCAAATACACCTACCCTGATTGCAGACTCCCATAGAACACAAGGTCATACTACCAATGGGATTCTGCGGTGGTCTAATCCAGAGCGAAGATGTTTCCCTTACCATCGGTGAAACACAACCTCCTATTACACTTGCCTGAGTATCCTATACCCAGATATATGAGAACTATGCCGTTATGTCTCACATAACACGCACAAGTGTAATACTAGTCTTTTACGCATCTATCGATGTCCAATCTCGACAATGCTCTGACTAGGGATGTTTAATGATTTATCCTTCGTTGATTGATACTGTCTCATATCATTCTCAATCTAGGAACAAATCATAAGGACCTCACATCATTTATATATCTAAGGTGATCTAATCACAAATGATAAGAGTGCAATCTCCTTTGTCACATAGTTAATTTGTACAACAACACTATGATCTGTACAAATAGTGACGCTATGGGTCATAACTGTCCAACAATCTCCCACTTGGCCTTTAGCCAGTCACTCGAGTGTCTAACACCCGAAGTATGTACGGTTGGCTCAAATTGCTGAGAAAAACTTTCGTTAGTGGATTTTCATAATTATCGTCTGATGCGATTTATACGATCATCACATCGCCACGATGTATGATCCGAACGAATCAGATGAATAGTCAAAGTATGTATCTGGATCGTTGATAGAGAATTAATTTTTAGCCTGTGCTGATGCCCAGCTCAGCCGCTAACAGAACTATATCTAATCCAATTAGATTTATTTATTGACCCAGATGGCTCCTATTGCTGCCTCAGCAGCAGCAATAATCTGCATTTGTTATTTATTCGGTAACAGTATCTTGCTTGGAAGATTTCCAGCTCACTGTACCGTTATTCAAACTGTATAGTACTGTTTGCGACTTTTAGTCTTTTTATCGGTTTGGAAACTTACAGTAGTGATCCTAGTCACTTCAAGTTCTCCTTCTCCACAGATTAAGACAGCATCCTTAGATCTCTAAGATTCTAACGGATGTTCTTAACATCAATCAAGTGACTATCACTTGGATTGGCCTGATTGTGAATCCATATGCTCAAAGCGTATGAGACACCAGGTCGCGTACATTTTAATGTACAATTTCCCAGAGAGTTTTTAACAACTTAAATCTATCATAGTAGATCTTTATTCCCAAAATAAAGGTTGTTTCTCCCGAGAATTCTACGGAGAATTTTCCCTTGAAAGCCAAGCTTTCACCGATTATTTTATGGGAATATCATTTCCAAGAAATGAATATATATTACATTATCATTATTATAAGGACAGCCACTGTCTGTGCGCTCCCACTAACCCTCTCATATACACAAGAATCATTCTGTTTTGAATCAAATCATTAACTATCATGATTACATCAAAACAATAGTTCCAAGAACTTTATGCTTGCTTCAACCCCAAACATGGATCGAATAACCTGCAAACCTTTTTGCTGATTTTAGTACGACAAAATCGTCAGGATGTTATAAACATCCTCCAAAAGGTTCCTTTTAAGAAAGCGGTTTTGACCTTTAACTGACACATTACATAAATGAAACGTGCAGCTACAGCAAGCATTATCCAAATGGATTTACCGTGGCAACAGGTAAAAGGTTGAACCGTAATCAACACAATGTTGATAACGATACTTTTCGCTACAAGCCTAGCTTTGTACGTTGGCATGTTGCCTTCCATGTATGTCTTCCTTGAAGACTTATACAATACCTATAGGCACAATGCCTTATGGTACATCAACTAGTATTTTAACATAGTTGTTTTACATGGAATCCATTTCGGACTCATGGCACTTTCCATAAAAGGAGTCGATACCTTGTATCACTTCCTCATACGTAGTTGGGTCTTCCTCAATAAGATTGACATCTTTATGAGGTGAGATCAGAAACCCATACCCAGGTTGTTTTTCTGACTCTCTCCGATCTACGCGGCTCTTGTGTATACGAAGATTAATGGTATATGTTCATCCTTGATGAACAGTTTGTGTTCCATTAAGGACTTCATGCCTTGAACAATATTACTCAGATTTCATCGAGTTTTACTGTCCTCCCACTTACCACTGCATATCGGTATTTCTCTAAGGAAGACCGCATGGTGAGCAACAATTACAATTGTTCTCCAGTGAGTTGTATAAGTACTATACTTATGGTTTTCCCTAGGATAACCTACATTTGGCACTTATCCGATTTAGGTTTTAGTTTGGCATCATCCAAACATATGCCCAGCATACCCAAATCATTAGGAGTGAGAAACCATGTTTCTATCCCTGATCATATCTAATATGAATTCTGTCTAACAGATTAATATGGAACCTTATTCCAAATACGTTTTGCACTGTTAATGCATATCCGTTGAATGAAATGGTAGCTCAGAGCGACTCATAATAAACCTTATCATGTCCAACAAAATTCGGTTCTCCGTACGGACACACCGTCAAACTGACGTGTCTCGGGAGGAGTCCTCATTTAAAAGAATACTATACTCTTTCAAGTATATGTGAAACGTATTGCTTAAGTATTTTCCATTTCG